>JAJPUD010005427.1:77105-159070 GCA_023553655.1 Myrmecobius fasciatus
TTTGGTTATTAATATAGTCAATTATGTTAATAGTTTTCCTAATATTGAACCATCCCTGCATTCCTGGTATAAAACCTACTTGGTCATGGTGTATTATTCTAGGAATGATTTTCTGTAATCTCTTTGCTAATATTTTATTTAAGATTTTTGCATCAATATTCATTAAGGAGATTGGTCTATAATTTTCTTTCTCTGTTTTTGTTTTACCTGGTTTAGGTATCAGTACCATGTCCGTATCATAAAAAGAGTTTGGTAGGAGTCCTTCATTTCCTATTTTTTCGAATAGTTTATATAATATTGGAGTTAACTGTTCTTTAAATGTTTGGTAGAATTCACATGTAAATCCATCTGGTCCTGGGGATTTTTTCTTAGGGAGTTGATTAATGACTTGTTCTATTTCTTTTTCTGAAATGGGACTATTTAAGTAATTTATTTCCTCTTCTTGTTCAATCTATTAATTGTCTTTGAAGAATCAAAGATTTAGGCATGGATGCAATTGCCATGAAGTCTAACATGTACATGAACAAGTGTTTCCTTTACAATATCCTCTAAAAGCCATCATTCTGTCCCTCCCTGTAAATATTGAGTGAGGGGAACTCACTATCCCTTGGAGGATCCCTTTTTCTTTTTGATAGTTCTGATTATATAAAAAGAGCAATAACAAAAAAACCCTTTCTCACCATATAGTCTAGATATAGCTGTGTCTGTGTAATTTTTATTTATAGGCTCCAGATCTTTCCTCTGATGCCAACTAAAACTGTCTAGTTCCTCTTTCACATGTCTTCCCTTGAAATACCTGGAGACTTTATATCATGTCCAATTAACTTTAATCTTCATTTCTCAAAGCTGAATTTCATCAATTTCCTGAATTTATCCTTGCATGACATGACATTTATCATTTCACAACTTCCTCTGAGGATGCTTCAGTTTATTAAGTATTCTTTCTAAAATATGGACAGTCAAATTTATACAAATACAAGCCATTCTCCAATTGATAAATGGTCAAAGGATATGAACAGACAATTTTCAGATGAAGAAATTAAAACCATTTCTAGTCATAAGAAAAATGAATGCTCTAAATCACTATTGCTCAGAGAAATGCAAATTAGGAAAATTCTGAGGTACCATTAAGCAAGTCTCAGTTTGGCTAAAATGACAGGAAAATATAATGTTGAAAGTTGGAGGAGATATGGGAAAACTGGGATACTAATACATTGTTGGTAGAGTTGTGAACTGATCCAACCATTCTGGAGAACAATATGGATATACTTTAATCCAGCAGGGTCTCTACTGGGTTTATACACCAAAGAGATCTTAAAGGAGGGAAAGGGACCCATATGTTCAAAAATGTTTGTTGCAGCCCTTTGTAGTGGCTAGAAACTGGAAACTGAATGGATGTCCATCAATTAGAGAATTACTGAATAAGTTCTGATATATGAATGTTATGGAATATTACTATTCTATAAGAAATGAATAATAGGTAGATTTCAGAACTACCTGGAGAGACTGATACTGTGAAGTAAATGAAACTAAGACAATGTTGCACACAGCAACAACAAAATCATACAATGAACAATTCTGATGGATGTGGCTCTTTTCAACAGCAAGTTGATTCAGGGAAGTTCCAATGGTTTTGTGATGGCAACAACCATCTATACCCAGAGAGAGGATTGTGGGGACTGAGTGTACATCACAACATAATAATTTCATCTTTTTTGTTGTTGTTTGCTTGCTTTTTGTTTTCTTTCTCATTTTTTCCCCTTTTTGATCCGATTTTTCCTATGTAGCATGATAATTGTGGAAATATGTATAGAAGAATTGCTCAAGTTTAACATATATTGAATTACTTGAAGTCTAGGGAATGGGATAGAGGAAAGGGGGGGAGAAAAAACTTAAAACACAATGTTTTATAAGAATGATTGTTGATATATTACAAAGCAGCGGTCATCAAAACCATTTGGTACTGGCTAAGAAACAAAGTAGTTGATTAGTGGAATACGCTAGGTTCACAGGACGAAATAGTCAACGACTGTAGTAATCTAATGTTTGACAAACCCAAAGACCCCAGCTTTTGGGATAAGAATTCCCTATTTGACAAAAACTGCTGGGAAAATTGGAAACTAGTATGGCAGAAACTAGGCATTGGCCCACACTTAACACTGTATAGGAAGATAAGGTTGAAATGGGTTCATGATTTAGACATAAAGAATGATATTACAAAGAAATTAGAAGAACATAGGTAGTTTACCTCTTAGACCTGTGGAGAAAGAAGGAATTTGTGACCAAAGAAGAACTAGAGATCTTTATTGATCACAAAATAGATAATTTTGATTATATTAGATAATTTTGATTATATTAAATTAAAAAGGTTTTGTACAAACAAAACTTAATGCAGACAAGATTAGAAAGGAAGCAATAAACTGGGAAAACATTTTTACATTCAAAGGTTCTGATAAAGGCCTCATTCCTAAAATATATAGAGAATTAATTCAAATTTATAAGAATTCAAGCCATTCTCCAGTTGAGAAATGGTCAAAGGATATGAACACACAATTTTCAGATGAAGAAATTGAAACCATTTCTAGTCATATGAAAAGGTGCTCCAAATCACTATTGATCAGAGAAATGCAAATTAAGACAACTCTGAAGTACCACTACACACCTGTCAGATTGTCTAAGATGACAGGAAAAGATAATGACAATGTTGGAGGGCATGTGGGAAAACTGGGACACTGATACATTGTTGGTGGAACTGTGAATGGATCCAACTATTCTGGAGAGCAATTTGGGACTATGCTCAAAAACTTATCAAACTGTGCATACCCTTTGATCCAGCAGTGTTTCTATGGGGCTTATATCCCAAAGAGATCTTAGAGGAGGGAAAGGGCCCCACATGTGCAAGAATATTTGTGGAAGCCTTTTTTTGTAGCGGCTAGAAACTGGAAACTGAATGGATGCCCATCAATTGGAGAATAGCTGAATAAATTATGGTATATGAATATTATGGAATATTATTGCTCTGTAAGAAACGACCAACAGGACGATTTCAGAGAGGCCTGGAGAGACTTGCATGAACTGATGCTGAGTGAAATGAGAAGAACCAGGAGATCTTTATACATGGCAGCAACAAGACTATATGACGATCAATTCTGATGGACATGGCTCTCTTCAACAATGAGGTTATTCAAACCAGTTCCAATTGTTCAGTGATGAAGAAGGCCATCTACACCCAGGGAGAGGCCTGTGGGATCTGAGTGTGGATGACAACATAGCATTTTCATGCTTTCTGTTGATGTTTGCTTGCATTTTGTTTTCCTTCTCAGGTTTTTTCTTTCTAGATCCTATTTTTCTTGTGCACCAAGATAATTGTATACATATGTATACATATATTGGATTTATTATCTATTTTAACATATGTTGGACTACCTGCCATCTAGGGCAGGGGGTGGGGGGAAAGAGAGAAAAATTTGGAGCAGAACGTTTCACAAAGTTCAGCGTTAAAAAATTGCCCATGCATATGTTTTGTAAATAAAAATCTTTAATTTAATAATAAAAAGGATGATTGTTGAAATCTACCTATGCATGTATTTTGAAAATAAAACACTAAAAAAACATTTTGGGTTCTCCAAAAAAATAAAATAAAATATTGCCAGAACTAAACACAATCTTCTAGAAGTCTAAAAAAAAAATAACAGGAAAATAAACTCCTTCTTGTTAAACACACATTTTTACTGAAGAACTTCATATTATTCTATTAGATGTCATATTATATTTCTTCTAACTTGTCAAAAATAATTTTGGATTCTGTTGCTTATCCCTCCCAAGCAATTTAACAATTACAAAGTAGTAGCTCAGAGCTATATTATTTTGCACATTTTTGATCATTACAAAATTTGAAAAATGTTTCAGGATATCGCTAATTTTGAGTTTCTTTGAAACCTGTCAATTTATATCTTTTAAGCTATTTCTCCATTAAGGATGTAATTCACTTAATAAATCTTTCCTGATTTTATATGCTATATTTTTGTCAAATATATTTGTCAAAGATATTTACTCCAAAAATTCCATTAACAGTCGGTTTCTTTCTTTGCATCATTTTTATGTGCAAAATCTCAGTATTTTATTCAATCAAATGACTATATATTGTTAAAATATCTTGTATTTGCACCATGGGTGAGAAAATTCCTTCTTTTCACAACTCTGAAAAATGTTTAATTTGCTTTTAAATATTTTATTACTTTTATCACTCATCCAGCTAAAATTTATTATAGTATTTTATGTGAAAGTGTGGATCTAATGCCATTTTATTGTGTTTGTTATGCCTTTTTTTGTTTAGTCATTCTTCAGTCATGTTTGACTTTCAGTGACATGTTTTGGGGGTTTGGGGCAAGTAACTGTAGTAGTTTGCCATTTTCTTCTTCAGCTTATTGTAGAGATGAGGAAATTGAGGCAAACACTGTTAAGTAACCTGTTCAGGGTCATCCAGCTAGTAAGTCATTGCTTGTATTCAGCCTTGAATATTACTCTTTACAATCTAGAGTTAAAGGATATTGGGCTAAGCCTCACAGAATAGACAAGTTCTTAATGTTATAAAAATTTTAAATGTTACTCATATACGCACAGAGTAGTATATTAAAAATGAGGCAATTGGCATATAAATAAAAGTCTATTAAAATTATCCCATAGGAAATAAGAGATAGCATCAGGAGTAGAATTTATTAGGAAAAAAAAGTAGGAC
The DNA here is from genome assembly GCA_023553655.1 of Myrmecobius fasciatus. Taxonomy (NCBI): domain Eukaryota; kingdom Metazoa; phylum Chordata; class Mammalia; order Dasyuromorphia; family Myrmecobiidae; genus Myrmecobius; species Myrmecobius fasciatus. The sequence continues at coordinate 81,844 of JAJPUD010005427.1, forward strand.
TAGAAATCATTGATCTTAGACAATGCCAAATTTAAAGATTGAATCAAGAAAAATCTACATTATATGTCAGTAATAATAATATTGTTTTAGATGCATATTTATATAGTTGTATGTGTATATATGTGTGTATATATACACATATACACACACGTGTGTATCTGAATATATATGGATATGTATACATGTTGGTATATGTATTTATATATAGATATATGTATATATGTAAGTATGTGGATGGGTGTGAATTTATATATGTATATATGTGTATATATAACAACATACTATAATGACATCAATAGTAATCTATTATAATATCATATACATATACATATATGTGCTTAATTGTAGCCCACTTGGGGGAAGTGGGGGTGGGTTGAAAAGTGAAAAAAAAGTTAAAAATACACAGCAGAGAACAAAAGAATATCCTATAAGGAAGTAAAAACATATGGGTATTCATGAATATAATTTCTTCTGGTATTATATATGATTTCTTGAAATAGAAATTTATTTTGAATTCTCCCTGATGTTCTGCTGAGCACATGACAATGTTTTGTTTTGTTTTCCTTTCCTATCTTTCTTTTTCTGTTCCGTTTTTTTCCTCATTTTGTAATTAGTTCAATTAATAATAATAATAAAAACTATACCAATTAACAAACACATATGGTACAGTGGTTAGAGCATTGAGTCTGGAGTCAGAAAGACCTGAATTCAAATTTGACCTCAAATACCTAATAGTTGTATGACTCTGGGGAAGTCTCTTAGCATTTCTATCTCAGTTTCCTCAACTGTAAAATAGGGATAATAGCTCTTTTATCAAGTGTTATTATGAAGATCAAATGGCACAATTGAAAATAAAATTGCTTATTCTTCTCTCTTTTCCTTCCCTGTATATGTATGTATGTATGTATGTATGTATGTATGCAAGCATGCATGCAAATGGGTTTATAAGCAGTTTGTGTATATAAAGCTAAAACAGTTAAACATACTTTTGTGCATATGTGATATAGATACAAATATAATTAATACATGTACCATAGTCAATCCACATATTACATCCATTCACATATGTGCATATGTATGTATTTCTAATAGAAACTAGACTTGTGATGTCTTTGGAATAGATAACTCCAAAATGTGGAGACTTTTTTCTAAAGTTCAAGCTGGTACTTGCTCTGCAACTTAAAATCCCAGAAAATTATCAAGAATACCAAGTACTGAAGTGAGTTAGCCAGGGTAACAAACCCCTTGAGTCTGCAACAAGACTTGAGCCTCAAATGTTTCTGAAGGAACATTAGCCAAATTGTCCCTATGTATCTTTGATGCCTCTATAATGATATTGATAACAACTAACATTCATCTAGTACTTTAATATTCACAAAGCTCCCTAAAAATAGTATCTCTTTTTATGCTATACTAAGTATAATCCATCAAGAAAATAAAATACTCTTTTATGGAGATAGAATGCCAGGCCAGATGAGAAGACTTATCTTCCTTCAGACATTTTACTAGCTACGAAACCCTGGGCAAGTCACTTAACCCTATTTGCCTCAGTTTCTCATCTGTAAAATGAACTGGAGTAGGAAACTATTCTGGTATCTCTGCTAGGGGAATTCTAAACGGAATCATGACAACAACAAGAAGTTTATATTCTATGTGGGAAGGCCAATGTTTTTTACAAGCCACTAGGCTGCCATTCTAAACCCTATGTTGATTTTTTGCTAAAATAAACAAGTCAGTCCATAAACATTTAAGTACCTACTATGTGCCAAAAATTGTATTAAGTCCTGGGGATACAAATTTTTTAAAGAGGTATTTTTAATAGCCTCAAAAGAATTAATAAATCTTTGAACAGGAGAGGAGAGGGAAATGACTTACATTAGAGACCCAGAAAAACTTCAGAATGGTATATCTTATGTTTTCTAAATGCATACAGGTTAAGGAAAATATGGTTTAGAGTCTTCTAAAATAATAGAAATCATGTCTTTGATATCTTGGAAAATTCCAACAACTCCTTGATTAAAATGAGACTAAGGGAAATCTAATTTTTATACTTTCATGGCATACCTTCAAAGGTATATTTGCAAACAATAAAATCAAGTGTCCCATGTCTTGGTAAAATAATGAATAGTTTGTTCTCAAATGATGACACCAGACAAATTTCAAAAACAGTTTCAAATATGGTCCGGAAGTCACTCAATCCTGTCACCTAGCTTAAAGAATAGGATGCTCTTTCATTATAAAAATGCAAATATCTTCAGAACATAAGTGACTATTTTAACTTCCTATAATTTAAACAAATCACAATGTAAAATGCAAAATCATAGAGGGCTATAGAAAGTGGACATGGGATTAGCACAGCCATAGAGATTAAATTATCCTACCATATTTAAAAACATCTTTTAATACACCTCCTAACTCGTGGCATATTTCATGCATATTAGGTTTATCTTTGTATTATTGCTATTGTTTTGTTAATAATAATAACTGATCTTTATATACCCCTTTAAGGCTTATAAAGTACTTTACCTACATTATCTTATTAAAATAAATGAGATTTAAAAACAACACTGAGGTAAATACTATAGATTTATTTTCTAATTTTACAGATGAAAAATTGCGGCCCAGTGAGATTTTGTTTAATCACGTAAGTAAGATGTGTTAGAGGCAAGGATTTGAATTCCTACCTTCCCTAACTCCAGGAGTAGCATTTTTTCCACTATGTGACATTGAAATCTAGGAAGCTTATGCTTAGTTACTCTGTATGTTAGAATCTATATTCTTCACAGCCTGATTCTTCTCCTTGGGAAATAAACAAAAAAGAGGAATATAGATGTCAGAGAATACATACACTTACTTAGCAGTAAACCATGATTATCTGACTTCTTTGAAGTTCTAAAGAAAGCATAGTGTAATTAAAAAACAAACAAACAAAACTAAGCAAAAACAAAACAAACAAAAAAACCTAGAAAAACACTAGAGGGAGACATATAAGTTTCAAATTGTAACCATTCCACTTGTTTAGCTATGTGACATTAAGGAAGAAATTTACTTTTTCTGGGCCTGAATTTACCTATCTATAAAATGGGATAATAATACTTATATTATCAACTCAACAAGGTTGTGAAGAAAGTACTTTGTAAACTCAAATATGTTATATCAATTAATAAGTTGTTTTTCCTAAAACAGTGGGTTACAAATGGATGCAATAGTCATTCCAAGCCTTCATAGGTTCAGTAAAAATGTCACACCAGACTAAGTATTCTTCCTTCCTTCCTTCCTTCCTTCCTTCCTTCCTTCCTTCCTTCTCTTCCTTCCTTCGTTCCTTCCTTCCTTCTCTTTCTTCCCTCCTTCCTTCCCTTCCTTTCCTTCCTTCCTTCCCTCTCTCCTTTCCTCTCTCTCTTTCTCTCTTTCCCTTCCCTCTTTCTTCCCTTCCTTCCTTCCTTCCTTCCCTTTCTTCCTTCCTTCTTTCCTTCCTTCCTTTCTTCCTCTTTCCCTCCCTCTCTCCTTTCCTCTCTCTCTCTTTCCCTTCCCTCTTTCTTTCCTTCCTTTGTTTCTTTTCCCCATTTCTTCCCATTTCTTCCTTCCCTTCTTTTTTTCCTTCTTTTCTTCTTCCCCCTCTTCCTTCTATCTCCTTTTTCCTTCCTCCTCCCTTCCCTCCTTCTTTTTAATCTGTCTTTTGGAACAGTTAACAACTAGATCACATATAGCATACATCAAAGATACATCTAAATTTCAACAAGATACTTGGCAAAAATCTCTCATAGTTTTATTGTTAAATAAGAGAACTTTGGGTTTGGATGATATCATGGTTAGATTTAGACATAATCGAATGACTTGTCTAATCCCATATCTTTACAGACAACTGAATCAGAGAAGGATGGAAGCCCATGCCTAAAACCATAACATTATTTCACACCACAATATAAGACCAAAGCTTTGTTGAATCCTTTCATGCAGATAATTGGTGTTTCTTTTCAATATACCCTGTACTTAACATCCTGCTGAAGTACTGACCTTTGAATTTCTACTTTAAGAACCAGATATTTTTGCTCACGTCTACTCCTTTAGATTTAGGTATATTGAAGAATTTCTAGTATCATGCCTTATGAACAGATTCACTAACAATACATGAAAATCACATGATAGAAAAGCAAACTCCCTAAATACCCAACGATGATCTTGAGTCATAAAAAATTAGGAAAGATTTGATCATTATCCTCTTTTTTTTTAAATGACCCTTCTTTTCTTTTTTTTTTCTTTGTTTTGCATCATTTTGCTGTCCATCTTTTTTTTGCCTTAAATTATATCTAATGTTCCTCCTACTTCCAAATCTATGAGCTAGTAATTATCAACATCAATACAACCAGCCAAATTTGTTTTATAACTCTTTATATGAAAATAATTCCATGCCCATGCAGTAAATGTCAAATTATAAAATTTTTATCAGAATTCTTCATTAATGTATTGTACTTCTGTTCAAAGATTTTTTCACAGTGTTATTATTTGTAATTGTGAAAAAGTGTAAGGAGCTTAAATGTCCAATAATAAGTGAATGGTTAGATAAAAAGTGGTATATTCATGTAATAAAGGACTAGGAGGCAATTAAAAATGAAAAATTTGAGAAATGAATAAATCTGAAAACTTTTTGAAATAGAGCAAAACAAACCAAAAATATTAGATCCACAATTATACACACTAGCAATAACTAAGTAAAAGGTTAATATATTCTTTGTATGAAGGTCAGCTTCATTTTAAATGGTTGAAATATAGTGGTAGGTAGTAAAAGTTTCAATATGTTTGGAAAAACTAACTTATAAAGAATCCCATATTTCCCCAAAGTCCAAAAATAATAATAATTATATTTTTATAAATTATTATGTATCTATAAAAGATAGCAATAATCCTGAAAATTCCAAATACAGATACCTTTGAAAGGTAAATATTTTAAGTAAAAAATTTCCAACATAGTCATTTTTGTTCATGGAATGAATTGGCTTAAAAATAGTATCCTTAGGATTTGATGATTGGTAAGATCAATTAGTGAATTTTTTTTCAATTGCTCAGATTAAAAAATCACTGATGGATGTGTTTCCTATTAACTTGTACCCTCTAAATATAAGGAACTTGAACTCTGGATGAGCCAAAAGACTCTGATGAAAAACAAAACAGAACAAAACAAAACACAACCATAGTAGCTTTCAACTGAGCAAACTCTAACACAAAGAACAACAAAATAAAATCATAGTTGTTGGTGGTGGTGATTTGGTTGTTCAGTCATGAATGAAATTTGACATTTTCTTCATGACCCCATTTGACATTTTCTAGGATTGCCATTTCCTTCTCCAGCTCCTTTTTCAGATGAGGAACTGAAACAAACAGGGTTAAATGATTTGCCCAGGGTCATACAGCTAGTACATATCTGAGGCCAGATTGGAACTCAGGTATTCCTGACTCACATTCTATTCACTGAGTTATCTAGCTTTCAGAACCCAAATTAAAATCTGGGCTCTCCTCCTTACTGCTTGTATGACCTTAGACAAGTCACTTAAACTCTGTGGGTTTTGGTTTATTTACCTATAAAATGTGGGGATTACACTAGGTGACCTTCAAGGTCCTTTTTATCTCTAGCTCACTGCCCCTATATTTGTATTAGCAAAATTTATAGCATAATACAGTATGACACAGTATGGTATAGTATAGCATAGCATAGCACAGTATAGTGACCCACATTATAGGTCACTTTTTCTTTCTCACCTGTGCTACATTAGACAAGCTTAGAGTGATTAAATGAAGAATTTAACTAGAGAGAGCTTTAAAATATAAAGGAAGAGAGAGAAAGGCATACACACACACAGAAAAGAGAGAGAGAGGGAGAAGAGACAGAGACAGAGAGACAGAGACAGATACAGAGACCAAGACCGAGAGAGAGAGAGAGAGAGACAGACAGACAGACAGACAGACAGAGAGACAGAGAGAGACAGAGACAGAGACAGAGATAGAGTCTTAGAGACAGAGAGAGAGACAGAGAGACAGAGAAAGAAACATGGATAAATAGATAGATATAGATATATAAAGCCTGGATTAGTTATTTATCTTCCTGAATTCAGGGGTTTTAATCAGTGATATCTTTCCTAAGTCTCTTCTAGAACAATAATTCACTGACTTTAGGACTATTTTAGACTGGATTTATGCAAAACTTATTCAAGAGAGTAAATTTAAATGACTAATAAATTCAGAGATGGGAAGAGAAAAAGAAAAAAAGGAAAAGAAAAAAAGATCATTTTATTCAAACAGCCCACCAATTTTAAAACTTGAAATTTAAACATGTTGAGTTCACATGTTGATGAATCACTGATCTGTTGATATGGATGTAGGTATAGATCACAATTCATTCATGCTTTCTCCTCTGATGTACTTCTTCACATCTTTTTAAACAGGGCTTGTTCAACTTACAGAAAATCTTCTTTAAGTATTTCATCAGAACTATTATAGCATTTGGGCTCTCCACATATCTATCCTATTTTCTTACTATGTGATCTGCCCAGTCATATGTGTCCTTCATGTTGTTTATACATTACATCAACATCATTGTTCATATTGTGCTGCAGTTTTCCTATGCATTGCCCTGTGGGTCTCCCATAATTTTGATTTTTTTGGTCACCATTATATTCTAAAAATTACAATTATTTAGTATCAATAAGCAGGGGAATATTATTGTTAAAAAGACACCTAAGAAAATTTTGGGAACCATTGTGAATGCTACATTATTTCTCAAATACAATTCAGCCCGCTTTTCTGTATTATTCTGGGACTAGTTCATAGTTCAACTGCAATGCTGTGCCCAAGAAAGATCTATTAAAGAACCAATGCAAAGGACAATACAATCTAACTGAATTTTGAAATCTAGCAATATAGATTATTCATTTACTTGGGCTTTTAAGTGTCATTAGGTCATTGATTTAAGGCAACCATGGGAAATAATTAGTTGTCTCTAAAATAGCTAAATAATTTGTATATTCAGATACAAATCCCTTCATGCTGTTTCAGAGATTTATTTAACAAACATTCAGTTCTCACCAAATGGGTAAGCTCTGTGTGTGTGTGGGGGGGGGGGCAATTGGGGTGAAATGACTTACCCAGGGTCACACAGCTAGTAAGCGTTTAGAGTCTCAGGCTGGATGGAACTCAGGTCTTCCTGAATTCAGGGCCAGTGTTTTATGCACTGCACTATTTAGCTGCCCCTTGTATAAACTTTCTTACTACTTACCTATATAATTGCATATAGTCTACCAAAAGGGAAATATTATCAAAGGGAAAAGAGAAAAATCATTGAATTCATCATTTTATATATGTCATTTAAAACAATTGATTTCAGTGATACTTTAAAATTAATTATCTATTTGATGTAAATTCATTGGTGGCAGGGCTGTTTGTAAGCCCAGGGCCTAGAAAATTTTCTAGCATATATTAGGTGGTTAATATATACTTGTAGAATTAAACCAAATAGCACTGACTATGATATTATGTAGTCATAGGCACTGCATTTAGAATCAACTATCACATTTCTCCTTTCACATTCCTTCATTTTAAAAGACCTTCCTGGGTTTTGTAGGAGAAAATTCTTGAAAGGTAAACATCAGTCAAGTAGTGAACGCCTGTCAAGTATTAATTTTTTTAAATATAAGGTAAGAAAATATTGTTTAACTATTTCTATAGCCAGATAAACTCAATATTTTTATTTAAAAAGGCTCAAGTCTGAAATAATATTTCCTTTTAATTTTTTTACATTTTATTTTTCCCAATTACATCTAATCACAATTTTAATGCTCATTTTAAAAAAGTTTTAAGTTTCAAATTCTCTATCCTTTCTACTCTGCCCTCTTCATTGAGAAAGTAATTTGATATATATTATACATGTGCAATCATGCAAAACATATTTCCACATTAGTCATGTTGCAAAGGAAAATGGAGACCAATTTTTTTTTTATTTTTAAATATTTTTGTTTGTTTTAATACAGGTCAATTTGCATTTAAATTCCAGCAGTTCTTTCTCTGGATGTGGATAGCATTGTTCATCATAAGTCTTTCCTAATTGTCTTGGATCACTGTATTGCTAAGAATAGCTAAGTCATTCACAGTTGATAACTGTACAACATTGCTATTAATTTGTACAAGGCTCTCTTGGTTCTTCTCATATCACTTTGCATCAGTTCATGTAAATCTTCCCAACTTTTTTCTGAAAGCAGTCATAGTTTCTTATAACATCATAGTATTCCATCACAATTTTATACCACAACTTATTCAGCCACTCCCCAATTGATCAACATCCCCTCAAATTCCAGTTCTTTTTCGCCATGAAAAGAGCTGCTATAAATATTTTTATACATATACATCCTTTTCCTTTTTTAAAAATCTCTTTATATACATTTTTATAGATTTTTGGGCATACTTCCAAATTGCTTTTCAGAATGGTTGAATCAATTCACAGTCCTCAACAGTGCATTCATTGTCCCAATTTTTCCACATCCTTCCAACATTTGTCATTTTCTTTATGGTCATATCAGCTTATCTGATAAGTATAGGTGGTACCTCAGAATTGTTTTAATTTGCATTTCTCTAATCAATAATGACAGATTATTTTTATATGATTATAGATGATTTTGATTTCTTCTGAAAGCTATCTGTTCATATTTAACCATTTTAATTAGGGAAAGACTTTTATGAAGTAATAACATTTTGGAAAAGGCATAAGCTCTTTTATCTAACTATAAAACAGGGTATTTTATTGTGGGACATTGTCAATTTTCAAGTCTCATGCTTCTTCAATTTCGGTTTAAAAACATGTTTGAAATGCAGATTCTTCAAGATTTCCTCAATCAAGGATCAGCTTCTCAAGAGAATATTTTACATGGCAGTGCTCATAAAGAAAAATAAATTCAAGAGCAGCAACAAGGTTGTTTTCACACAGAGTCCACTTTTATTTGATTGTTGTTGGTCATCAGAGGAGAGGGTTTGCTTTTCATTCTCTCTGGCACATCGTTAGAGCTATCCATAAAGAATACTTTTGCTGAGCAAAGGGACATTATAATTTTTCTGTACTCCTTTCTGAAATTCTGATTCAGCAATCCATATATAATAGCATTAAGGCAGCTGTTAAAGTAGGCCATGTAGTAACTGGACACAAACAGCCACTCTGGAATTCTGGGAATGATCTTGACAGGGTTGACAGCCACTGCAAGACCTATAAAGTTTAGAGGGCCCCAACAGATGGCAAAAAGCACAAAGACCACGAACATGGTGACAAAGTTCCTGAAGTCATGTGGTTTCAGTTTGAGTTGGTTGTCAGGTTTCACCCTCCGTCTTATCTGAAGGACAAGGATCCATATTCTCAAGTAACAGAAGGTAACAATGATGATGGGAGTGATGAAATGGAAAGTCACAATGATTATTGTATATGCAGAACTGACAGATTGTGCAAATGTGCAAGAAAAGACCCTGGGGTCATACTGGAGTGATCCAATCAGCAGATTGGGTACAATGGCCACAAATGTCAGCAGCCAAATTATAGCAACATAGCAGAGGGAATTCTTGTTACTATACAACTTGTCATACTTGAAACTATGGCAGATGTAGCAGTAGCGGTTAATGGCAATGCCAGTGATGTTGAATATGGATCCAATAACACTCAGACCCATCAGAAAACCACTAATTTGGCAGTGTAGGTATCCCAGGTTCCATCCATTGTGAAATATAGATGTAAGTACCAAGGGGTATGGATAGACTGCCACTACCAAGTCTGCAATGGCCAGGCTTACCACAAATATGTTTCCTAGAAAAAAGATAAATTATAAAATGTGTTAATTTCACACTTTGCATTAATTTCATTTTCATTATATTAGCATTTTTAAATTTTCACTTTGCTGGATAGCAAATGGACTTTTAATTATGTTGAATTCCAAATGAAATTTTTTCATTTCATAAGGAAATATTAATATACTATTCACTTCTTATATAATTTTAAATCAAACTGTTCTTTCGACCAAATTACTAAAGATGTCATAAAGAATTGCATAGGAAAAGATAATAAAAACATTTGAAGAAATAATAAGTCAAGCATATCAAGAGATAGCACACACACACACACACACACACATCAAAATGAAGAAAGCTCAGCATTACTGGTACTCAAACTATCCAAAGCAATCATTTATCAAAATAATCTTATGCTGGAAACAAAACAGAAAAATATATCTGTGGAAGAGACAATGAGACTTAAAAATAAATGCTTATAGCAATTTAGAATACAAACTACTAGCAAGGAATTCCATATATGACAAGAATTTCTAGGTAAAATGAAAATCAATTTTGTGAAAAATTAGTCTAGTTGTGCATTGCATATCTTGTGTCCTAATAAATTCCAGATCACTAAATAATATAAATAGAAATAACCTGATATGAAAATTAAAGAAAGATTATGTATTTCTAAATTATGGATAGGATAACAATTCATAACCAGAGAAGCAAAAGATCAAAAGAAGAGATATTGATTACATAAAATGTTAAAGCTTTTGCATAAATAAATTAATGCAACTATAAACATTTTCTAATGTTTCTAAATCCTCACATTAAATATTTCTTATTCAAATCAGACACCTAAAATCTATAGAGAACTGACACAAATGCCTTTGCTTAACATATGCATATACACATCCCCTCCTGATATCACTGGTCCTTTTCAAGAACAAAGGACAAACAACAATCTTTGAGCAGTAGTAGCTGCCCCACTGGGGACCCAATTGGCCAGTTCCAGTTGAGCAATGCTCCTTCCTTCCTCTCTCCCTTCTTCCCTTCTTCCTTTCCTTCCTTCCTTCCTTCCTTCCTTCCTTCCTTCTTTCCTTCCTTCCTTTTTTCCTTTTTTCCTTCCTTCCTTCCTCCCTTCTTTCCTTTTTTCCTCCTTTCCTTCCTCCCTTCTTCCCTCCCTCTCTTCCTTTCTCTCTCCCTTCCTCACTCCCTTCCTTCTTCTCTCCCTTTCTTCCTTCCTTCTTTATTCCCTCCCTCCCTTCCTTCCTCTCTCTTTTTCTTCCTTCCTTCCTTCCTTCCTTCCATCTCATCCTTTCCTTCTTTACTCTCTCTTTTTTCTTTCCTCCCTCTTCCTTCATCCATTTCTCCCTTCCTCTCTCTTTTTCTTCCTTCCTTCTATCCTTTCTTCCTTCCTCTTTCCCTCCTTTCTTTACCCTCCTCTTCTTTCCTCCCTTCTCCCTTGGTTCCTCCTTTCCTCACTCTCTCCTCTTTCTCCTTTTCCTCTGTCCACACAAGGAATCATAATCTTTCATGTGGGTGCACTATCAAAAGGATTACATATTTTTATCACTTAAACCTCACAAGACCTCTTGTGGTCTACAAGCTAGAAATTTCTTCTCTTCCCTACTTATTTATTCTATTATTAAAAGAAACTGGGCCAATTAACTCTTTTGTCCCCGGTAGCTTATTTACGATTTCTTGAAATGTAGCACAGTAAAATATGGCTTTAATAATGTCCATTGGGATTTAAATGGAGCTACTTGATAATGTCTTAAACCCAAATCACTCTGATTCTCACTGATTGAGCAATAATAGGCTCCACAAGCCTCCCTTGATCATTGTTTGGGTTTTGAAAGCTTAGATTGAGTATAAATAGCAATTGTTCTGTTCTGCCCAGAAATCCTGAGGGTCTTCCCCTCCCAGTTTGATTTTTTTTCAGTAGGCAAACTAAGTCATCATTTCTTACTTAGCCTTAAATTTTGAGGTATTGCCTCAGTCAAACTGAGACTTGGGAAAAACCTTAGTTTACAAATGTCAAAATCTTCTACTGCATCTGGAATCATCTCTAACCATCCTGATATGTGCCTTGTCACTGATCCTGGAGGAGAGAGTGAAGCTGATGAATTTGCATAGGCCTGCCTCACCCAAATCCAATTCACTTGTAAGTCAAGACAAGTCCTTCCTGATGTTATTGCTCTTCTTCCAAAATGAAGGATGAAGGACTAACAACAACAACAACAACAACAAGAACAACTCTCTCTCTCTCTATGTATATATATATATATATATATATATATATATATATATATATATATATTATACAGAGAGAGGGGGGAAGAGGGAGAGAGAGGAGAAGGAGAGGGAAAGGGAGAGAGATTTATATGTAACATGGTCAGGTTACTAAAGAAATACGCAAACTATAAATTCCCAATCATAGGAAAAATAAAATTAAAATGACAGTGAGATTTTGCTTCATACTCATCAAAATAGAAAGATGATAAAAGAAATAGCCAATATTGGAGAAATGCAGGAAGTCAATTTTGAACTATGTGAGAAAGTCAGTAAAATGTTAATATAAAAATATTGAACATAAAATGCCAACAAGGTAAGTGACAAAAAGATATATCTAGCATACACCAAAATATTAATAGCAGCATTCTTTAGGGTACAGTTACTAAAAACAAAACAAAGAAAATTGAATCTATGTGGTTTCTCATCAACTGGGAAATGGTTAAAATTAACTGTGATATATTAATGTAATAAAATTGATACGATGTTCTTAATAGCTACGTGAGGAATTCAGAGAAACATAAGCCTTGTTTGAAGTGATATATGGCATAAAAAAAAGCAGAACACTGCTTACAATGTCTACAAAAATAAAAATAAAAAAAACTCTAAAAGAAATCAAAGACTAAAGAACTGATATGACCAATCATAGTCCTTAGAGAAAAGACTGGAAAACAAAGTTACATTTCAAGAGTCATAGAGGACTATGAGTGTGAATTGTTGTATACTGTTTCAGGCACACAGGAACAGTGTCAATTGGTTTTAATTGTTTTTTTATATTTAAAGAGAAGAATAATCAAGTTGTTTGGGAGAGGGCTTTCTGCACATTTATTTGATGTTAAAATGCATGATTAAAGCTTACTATTTTAAAAGATATACAAAATAATGCAAGATGAAGATAAGCCTCAGGAAAAATATATGCTAAGAATGCAACAATTTAAATAAATTTGAAAAAGCAAAAAAACTCTAAATAAATAAAGTGGTCAATAATAATGACATACTGCCAAAATTAAAGAACATATCTTTCTTTTTTGGTTAAATTATTGATATGGGTTTTGGGGAGACATTAAGGGGTAGTTTGTAAAGAGATAGTCTCGGGTCAAAGGATATGAACAGACAATTTTCAGATAATGAAGTTAAAGTCATCTATGATCATATGAAAATATGCTCCAAATCACAATTGATAGAGAAATGCAAATTAAAACAACTCTGAGGAACTACCTCATACCTCTCAGATTAACTATTACAAGAAAAGATAATCTTAAATGTTGTAAAGGATGTGGGAAAACTGGGACACTAATGCATTGTTGATGGAGTTGTGAAATGATTCAACCATTCTGGAGAACAAAATGGAATTATTATCAATGAACTATAAAACTGTGCATACCCTTTGACCCAGCAGTGCCACTACTGGGTCTATATCCCAAGGAAATTGTAAAGTGGGAGAAAATGACCCACATGTGGAAAAATATTTGTAGTAGCTCTTTTTTGTGGTGGCAAAGAATTAGAAAGTGAGTAGATGCCCATCAATTAGGGAATGGCTGAATAAGCTGTGATATATGATGAAATATTATTGTTCTATAAAAATGATGAACAAGCTGATTTTAGAAAGGTCTGGAAAGATTTACATGAACTGATGCTCAACAAAACAAGTAGAACCAGAAAAACAGTGTACACAGTAACAGCAAAATTGATCTGATAAAAATCTTTCAAATCATGTCACTTTCCATACTGGCAAAATTTATAAAAATCTGATCCTGGTCACTTTGCATAGTTCTTGAATTTAAAATAGAAAAATTCAACAATTTAAAAATATTAAGTATATACTGTGTGCAAGGCAATGTCACTAGATGTTTAACATAGAGATGCAAAAATCAACAGATTCCCTCAATTATTTACAAACTAATAGGACAATTTTAAGATAAGTAAATGAATATGCTACCAAGAAACATTGAAGGAACCCAAAGTAATTTAGGGGTTAAGCAAACGAACTTTTGTATTGTCCTTCATCCATATACCCCTAAGTTGGATAATTTCATCAAGTAAAGATTATTTCAAAGAAGTACATTATAACATTAATAAGCCTAGCTAAAGAAAGATGACTTTCCCCATTTTAATATACTTTTCATTGGAACTCTCATAAAAACATGCTTTCAAAAAATCAGCTATAAGAAAGAAAATAAAAGTGATGTTAACTATACTTAGCTTTAATTGCCAATAATACAATTAGCTATATTTTTAATGTACATGTACTATATAACTCTAACATGTGATTCGAAAAACACAGAAATGATAAAGAAATTGGATTTTTAAAGTACATTCTTTTTGGATCACTAAATTCATGTCCTAATTTCATTATGCCAAAATAACCTAATGCAGATGTATAGCAAAAAACGTTTTTCAAATACAATTACATATAATGTCACAGACAATGTAGTATGGCTTTCATCCTCTTATATGTTCCATAATTTATATGTTCAGGTAATTATAGTCAATTTTTATTCAGATCATTATACTAATAGAACTGTTAATATAATTTCCTCTGAACTTATGTGTTTTTTTTTTAAAGTTAAGAGGAAATTGTAAACTACAGGGTATATACAGACATATAAAACAATGGCCATCATGAAGGTCAACCCAATGCTCTTTTCTTGAAGTTTTCCATAACAAACTAGTTCATCACCCTAGCACTCACTCTACTGGCAATGGGCCTCTCTATACTTAGTCCACATGGTCCTTAGCAATATTCACATCTCTTGTAAGAGACTTTCTTGTCAGAACTTATATATTCTGAGATATAATCCTTGAGAACCCAACATCACCATGTTATGAAAAGGCATCAGAGTAAGACATCATTGGCTTAGTGATTGAGTAATTGAATAACAGGAACTGTAAGACATTTAAAATTTCATCCTGGTTACTCCCTATAATCCTCTGCTCCAACCTCTAATAGATAGAGACCCAAAGAGCAAAAAAATTCTGCAAAATGGTTCTTTTATTCACTAATCATTTTAAACATATTTCCATATTTGTCATGTTGTATAAGAAAAATCAGACCAAATGGAAAAAAAAACACGAAAAAGCAAAAGGAAACACACAAAAAAGTAAAAATATGCTTCAATCCACATTCAGCCTCCATAGTTCTTTCTCTGGACACAGATGGCATTTTCTATCCAAGTCTATTGGAATTGTCTTGAATCATCATATTGTGAATTTTCTTTACTATTAAATATTATTTTAAATTAAGTTTTATTTTCTCTAAAACTCTTGTAGCAAATAATTATATTAAAAAAATCCCACATGCATCATCGCCAAAGGTTCTGTCTCATTTCACATATTAGTTTCTGTCAAATGTCAGGAGGTAGTATAGGTCATCAGGCATTAGGAATCATAACTGGTCATAAATTTTTGCATAGTTGTTCATTTTTACAATGTTGTCATTTCATTAATCCATTCTAACATCAAATATGAAGATGAATACATTATTACACTTTTTTGAACATACCTTGATTTTACTGACACATAATTGGGATCAGGGGGTTAAAGTGTGAATGGCTTAATAATTAGCGCTAAAAGCAAACAAAATGGTAGCTCATTAAAAAAATTTTTTCTACACTTCCACAAGGAAGAAAAGGGATGTGATGAGGCCAAAAATGTTCTAAGAACCTGAAGCAAAAATTGCTTTTGTCTTTCTTTTATAACATAGACTATAGCTACAGTCTTTCTCTTCAGATTTACATACTTTCCCCTATATTAGAAATTTTCTTTGACCTCATTGCTCCCTCTAATTATTATCCAATCTCCCAACTATTTTCCAAGTGAGGAATTCACAACCAGTTGCCTCCATTTTCTTTCTACCCATTTCTTTCTTAGCCCCTGTGATTTGATAGAGATCCTTCTATCATTTTTCTGAAACTAAAGTAGTATGACTTAATAGTTCTGGAGTCAGAAAATCCAGGGTTTGAAACCTGTCACAGAAACTTTGCAGCTATGTGAACAATTTCTTGTGTCTATCTTTTGACTACTATTTCCATTGTAGCATCCTAGGACATTATCATATGTTTATACTATGAAATAATCTCCTGGCAATTTTCCCATACTTTACTCTTTCCTCTGCTGGTATCTCCACTATATAGTTGCCAGAACACACATGTACACGTGCACACACACATACAAACATACCCCACAGATGCATTTGTATGTATTTGTGTATGTATGTATGTATTTGCTCCCTTACTAGCTCAGAAAAAATTCAGGAACTTCTAAACTGATCTATCTGGAATAGACCATAATGTCTAACTACAAAGCTTTGCTCACAATAGTCACTATACCTACCATGCTCTCTTTAATTACCACCTATTCTTTAAAACCCACCTATCACCTCTTTCATGAAGCCTTCCCTAATTCCCCAAATTAGTACTAACTTTCCTCATTTGAACTTACAGGGCACTTAACATTTCCACTCTCTAATGTGCTTATCATGTAATATTATGTGTTATTGAGGGGTTGCATATGTGTTCAGTCATCTTCATTTAAATTTAATTAAGCATATGTACCCTTTAGCAAAACTTGGTTTCTTCTTTATGCTTAATTTAAGAAAGTGTTTTTTTAGTGTAAGTAACATTTAATAAATGTTTCCTGTTCACTGTTGACTTTCCAGAGCAGAAATAGCACCAATACAACTTGATGCAATAATCCAGATGAGGTCTGATCAAGACAGAAGTCTATGTCCTTCTTAATGAAACCCAAGGCTGCATTAGCTTTTTTGATGCTCATATCACATTTGACTCATATTGATCTTATAATGCATTCAGACTCCCAGATCTTTTTCAGGAAAAAAAACTCCACTGTTCATCTATACTTTGCATACTAAACCAAATTTTCTCCAGAACTTGGAACTTGGAGAAGTTATGGTTGTGAATGGATACAAATTTAAATTGAAAGAAGATAGTGGTAGAAGAAATACAAATATGTATTTATTGAAAAAGAGAGAATATTATATTTTATATAACATATATTTTAAACTGCAAAATGTCTTTGGGAAATACATTATATACATTTAAGTAGATTAAGATAAGTACCAGCACACAAATAATGAAACAATACATTCTACTGAATGTCTAATATGTTCCAGGAAAAATGCTGGGCACTAGGAAGACAAAATCCCTATTCTCAAGGAGCTTTCAACATAAAAAGGATACAATATATAGATGTTTATAACAGGTTTTTGAAGAAGAGTTAGGGATGCCATGGAGGGCAACTATCACTCTCTCCCAATAAATATCTTTGGCCATATTATGAAATAAATAGTCTTAGGTAGGGGAGAACATTCATGGCTCAATGTAGCTTTTTGAAGGGATCTTGATGTTCTTTGCTTATCACTCTTTCTGAAGCAAACAAAAATTGAATATATAATTATGAAAGAATTTTGAAAAAATTAATTATAAAATACTGAGGATAATGAGAGTTTTTATTTGTTTATGATACATTCAAGTCACCTGGAACAAATAATGTTAGCCAACATTTCACATAATGCTTTAAGGTTTGCAAGCTCTTTCCATATATTAAGTCATTTGAACCTCACAGAAATCATGTTAGATGGATACAATTATTATCTCCCTTTTACATATAGGGAAACTAAGACACATAAAGATTTAAGTAATTTTCTCAGACTCACACAACTAGTAAATGTCTGGGGCAGGATTCACAACCAGATCTTTTGACTCCAAGTCCTTTGCTATTGTGCTATATAATTTCTTGTTCATCACAGAACCTTTATCCTCAGGTACTGAAATGATGAGCAGATGTAAAAGCACAACCACTGTCAGTGAGATGTGAAAGTTCATGAAGAACATGAGAGATAGAGCAAAAATGGAATGAAGCCAATGTTGTCCAGATTTTCGAAAAAGATAGCAAGAGGGCAAACTATATCTCCCTGAATTATTCTTGATTTCTGAGGAAATATCTAGATAAGATCCTAAAAATGCTGATTGGTAACCAAATAAAAAGATAAGCATTGATTCCAAAAGAAAAAAAAAGCAAGGAAAAAGTAATGCTAGGCTTATCTCTTCACTTCTTTTTCAGCAGAATTACTAAACTGGTAGAATAAGAGAATATATTTGCCTTTGACTAAAGCTTACTTCTTTTTGGGTGGGGGGAAGTCACTGTCTAAGTTTATTTCCATGACTCTCATTGTTTAGATTAGTAGTAATTGAAAAGATATTAAGAAATCAGTCTAAAGTGATCCAAAATGTTCTATTATCCTAGCAGTTTTCAGTTATAATCATTCAGACATTAGAAGTTTGCTATCAAAATTCCTAAAAATATTTTATTTACCCATAAATTGATTTGTCATTTTAAATACTTTATTAGTATGCTGATTATTTTATATAAGAATAATTCATAGATATACGTAGATATTAACATCAAAATTGGCTGTTTTCTATACTAACAACCCAAGAACAAATGCATTTTATAAGATTTATTCTTTCCAACAGATGGAATATATTATACTTAGTATTATGATAAATAATACATAAATAGAGAACAAAATAAAAGCAGAACGATTTACACAATGGCCAAAAGAATTAAATAAAAACAGCTTTTGAATGACTCCAGAGCTCTGATCAATGATCAGGTAACTGATCATTACTTCAGAGGGCACATGCTCCCAGCTTCTCTGTAGAGAAATGGTAGACTATAGGTACTGAATGAGGCACATTTTCAGAAGCAATATGCTCACTTGTTTGCTTAATAGCACTAATTTGTTACAAGGAAGAATATTCTTTTGAAGAGTCATTGGAAAATGAAAAATTAAAGTACAAATAAAAACATTTTCAAATAATACATAAACAGATATATAATACATATAAGTAATATATTAACAAGTATACAATAGCATTAAAAGCAAAATGTGCAGCCAAAACACATGATGATTACATGCAAAAATCCCTGAACTAACTCTTAAAAGACCTGAGTTTTAGTACTAGCGTCCCACTGTGTATTCATAACACCTTGTACTTTTGTGCCTCTGCCATGAAAGTAAAGGTCTTTTCCGTTTTAATGATTAATGGATAGAACACTGAACTTGGAGTTGGGGTTCAATTTCTGCCTCAGACACTTAATAGCCATGAACCTTGGCAAGACATTTAACTTTTCTGGCTCTCAGTTTTCCCATCCATAATATAAGGAAATTGGACTCAGTGCTCTTTTAAGTTTCTTTCAGTATATGATCTTATGATCTTCACAAATAGCCAAAGAGCTTTCGAGCACTCAAATCCAAGAAAGAAGAAATATAAACTTGAAGAGGAAAATGGGAAGGAGGAAAAAAGTCAACACAAAGTTAAAGAAGTAGGAGAAACCAAGACTTATAAAAGTGAAGTTAAACTACATTTTAAGATGATATGTGATTGTTGTAAAGGATTCAAGATGAGAACCATAAAATGATACTTATTAGTAACTTTAAGAAGAGACCAGACAAACAATTTTGAATTTTCAAATTTATTCTAGGATAATAATGAGTGATTAAAGATAGAACACTTATTGATTGTAGTCTTATGTTTCAATTACTTATATGAAGGATTCCAGATAATTGTATCAGGAGTTACTGGTAGGTTCCAAAAGGTAGCATGCAGTAGCAGACTAGACTTGATGTCAGGAAGACCTGGGTATAAATATCACTTCAGATACATGCCATCTAATGGCCTCTAAAGCCCCTTTATGAGGCAGCTAATTGATATAGTGGATAGAGTGCCAGGGCTTGGAGTCAGGAAGACTCATTCAAATCTGGATATTTCCTAGATGTGTGACCCTGGACTAGTCATATAATCTTATCAGTCTCAGTCTTCACATATGTAAAATGAGCTGGAGAAAGAGATAGTAAAATTCTCCAATGTATTCACCAAGAAAACTTCAAATGGACTCATGAAGAGTTGGACATGACAGAAAACAATTGAACAATAACAAAGCTTTTTCAAGCTCTAAATCTGTAATCCTATGGTACTTCCTTGGCAGTTTTCAGGGATTTTTTATGCCATCATACCCATTCTGTAAAGAGTTCAAATGTTTTCATCAGAAAGGGAAATGTTTCCAGATTCCATCTCCCTTTATTTTTCTACTCTCTTTAACACCTCACCCCTTCATTTTATAAACTATGATAATTTCAAAGTTTTGAGGAAATAAAAATATCTCTTACTCATAAAAACTCCTTTTTTCTTCACTTAGATCAACTACTTACCTACAACTAAAAAATTCAGATACTCTATTTTGATCCTTTTTTGGATGGATAATTATGGACAAGTCTGAAAATCACAATGTTTTGATTTGCCAGTAACATACACAGTGAATTTGAGCAACACATTAAAAGCAAAGTGTTATAAAGAACTAATATAAAGAGATAGATGATTTAAAAAAGAAGATGAGCTCATCATAGGAAAAGAGTAAGGGAAAAACAATGAACAACTGAAATCACCATTGTTGTTATGTACGATGTCAATAGAAAATGAGAAAGACTCCAGAAGTTTGGGGGAACCTATGTGGCTACTTTACAAGTGGACAGGGAAGCATAAATGCCCTATGACTTCCATCATTTCAAGGAAGACTCTTGTCAATTGCATGTGAGTATTTGTTAGCTGGGGATATGTGAACATTACAATAGAGTTAGGGAGAGTGAACTTGACTGATTTCATTGATAGAGGGAATTCTCATGTAAGGAAACACTCTCTACCAATTCAGGTTCAGCACCTTCTCTGCAAATTAGTCTAGAGACTTGCCTAGAGTAATTTGAGATCATATAACCATTAGGTGTCATAGTCAGAACTTGAATGCAGATCTTCCTGGTTGAAAGGTTAGCTTTTAATCTATTATTCAATATTTTCTCTCCTTATAATGTCATTGAATTCTGAATTATAATCATAGCTTTAAAAAGTCAGGATGCAAATAGACTAATAATTAAATACTTTGAGAAAAGAAAATAATCAAATTCCTAGTTAAAAAATGTCTAGCCTCTGATGAATCATAGGTATATCTTTTAAATGTATTTGGCCCATAGAATTGAAGTAGGAATAGGCCCACATATTAAAAAGTCCTTTCCTTGTTGGTAATCTCCTTGGAGATAAAAACATAAATTACATTAGTTTTATATCCCATGCATATCTATCAAATTGATCAATTAATCATCTAGAATTCACTTTGTGTTTAATACTATGCTAGAATATTGAAATCATTAAGCAGAAAAATGAATCATTACTGAAAGGGAAAGATTCACTTATTTATTGAGTATAACATCTTCAGTAGAAAGTAAACAGCTTCAAATCCTTAAGAGTTAAGTTCCCCTCTTGGAACAAAGTTATGAAGCACTTTACTATGAGTAAAGGATTGGTGGGAAGAAGTTTTGTGTCTGTTTGTGGTACTATAACACAAGACTCTTCAAACACTTTAACTTCTGATCAGTAGAAAAATAAGCTATCTAAAATACAGATATTGCTGCTGAAGATATAGTTGAGCCAACACAGTAGACTAATATATTTCAGTTGTGACACAGACAAATATATATAAGGATCAAAACTGAGAATTGGCTCTCAGATAAGTAATTTCAAAACACCTGTCATTGGACACATGTAGATAATGATCTTATCCTCTTGTGAAGTACCTTTGATATTTTTTTTTTGAGATTTGGTCTCCCTATATTGGCCTCAGACTGAAAGTATAGCTGCCACTAATGAACCAGATCCTAATATTTATCATCACAGGAGATTTAACCTGATCCATTTTCCCGATCTGGGCAGGTTCACCCCTTTTAGGCAACCTGGTAATCTACTGCTTCCAGGGGCTCATGATAGGGGTACCAAGAAGTACTGACACCTTCATCAACTTTAGCCCTTGTGAGCTCAGAACTCCTGAACTTAAGATAAGTATACCCTTAGTGTATTTCAAATCAAGGACTATATGTATGTCTTGCCCAACCAAAATACTTTTTATTTAATATAGAAAACCTTTGCTATCACTAATTTTACATTTTTCAAGAGTTGCCTTAGATCATATAAATATTATATAAATTATATATATATGTATTATATATGCATATCTATATTTATTTAATATATTTTCAGCCTGGTTCATGTAAAATGTTTTCCTTTTAAAAATACATTTTTGTAATTATTGAAAAGAAAATGCTAATAGAAAACTATCTTTCATAATTTTTACATACTGAATATGAATTATTGGTTTGCATTTTCTCTAAATACAATTCATAATGTTGGGCTCTTAGAAAGTAATTCCTTTCTCATCTCATTCTCTTTACAATAATCAACAAAAATGTGACCAAATTTCCCAGAAGCTGTTACTTCTGATTTTACTGAACAAGCACCACAAATCACCAGTATGTGGTCATTTATCCTCAATATTCTCTTGAACAACTTAAGATTTTATAATTATAATTTAAGAAAAAAATTTCAGCAAGAGATTAAAATACCAAAAAAAAATTAGAAATCAAATTAAGTCTTTTGCAAATCACCTCCTTACCTGTCTGAAAACCATCCTGAATCACAGGCAGTTAATGATTTTCCTCTAATGCAATAATCTATCTAGCAAGTCAGAGATCATTAAGGCCAGTCTAAGCTTATCAAAGCTTAATAAATGTGTTTAGATTAAAATAAATTCTTTTTATTTTTCCATCCAGTGGCAGCAGTATTATTAGGAAAATCTATAACTAGAAAGAGGAATGGCTTAATCATATAGCAAGAATAAGAGATAGTAAAATGATAGAACTCCAGTATCTCAAGATTATATTACATATATGTATATATTATACTCCTAATAAGAAGCACATAGTAGGTGCTTAATGAATGAATATCATAGCTAATATTTTTATAGTGCTTGTTATGTGTCAGACACTGTGCTAAGCATTTTATAATTATTTGGGAAGTAGATGCTATAATTAGCTACATTTTACAGATAAGGAAATTGAGGCAAATGGACTTTAAGTGACTTGCTCAGAATCGTGCAGCTACTTTTACATATATAGAATATTATATATGTATATGTACATGTATATGTATATATGCATATACATACATACACACATATTTACTCAATCCTTAATTTTCAGGGAAGGATGTTCATGAAAATAAGTGCAAGAGTAAAAAAAAAAAAAACTAAAGCAAATGTTTATACAATGAAACTATAGGAAATAGAGAGTTAGGTTCTCATAACTACCAAAAACTGTATTCTTTTGCTAGAAATTGCTGAAAATACACTTTTCTATATAATTTTTATAATAAAACTTTAATGCTGGTAATTTTTCCTAACACAGTAACCATTAAATAATCCATAAAAGACAGTACAGAAAATAAAATTGGTAGTATGAAGAATATATTTCTCAGTAGTAATTTCCTCCAATTCTGTGAGCCTTTATGTTGATCTCAATTAAAAAATATCCTCAGAAAAGAATAATTTTCATAATATATGAAATCTACACTATCATAAATTCTATGCAGCAAATAAAATTCTTATAACTAAAACATTTTTACCTTGAATCTTATCTTCTACTATGTCAGATGGTGGTGTAATGGTGTTATACTGTATACTATACTTCTGTAAAGTTATCTATCCTGACTGCCCTCTGAAAACCAAGGGAGAGAATGTTGGGACTTGTATCATTGAGAATGGCAAAATCTCAACATCACTTCTGATTCTATTCTTCATAGCTTGAAATACATCATACATCAGCTTGAAATAATCCATCAGCTTCATCTGTTTTGTGGGTTTTCAAGATCTTTAAGGCTCTCAGGGTATTGGGAAAATACCAGTGGTGAGCTGGAATTTAACCTGGAGGTTGTGATAGATGGGATAGACAATTTCTCAATTTCTCTAGTCAGTTGGTTGATTAGGCCAATAGTAGCTGCAGGCACAGTTTATCCAACATCTTTGTTTGCTCAATAAACCACATCACTAACTTACACTACACCTTGAGGGCATAACTGCAACACAAAACTTGAGTTTTAAATGCAAACAATGAATATATGCAACAAATGCACAGGGAGCTGCATTTTAAATTGAAGCATGAAATAGTAGCAAAGTTCATTTGGAAGAACAAAAGGTCAAGGATTTCGAGGGGATTAATGAAAAAAAAGGCACATGAAGGTGGCCTTGCTGTACCAGATCTAAAACTATATTATAAAGCAGCGGTCATCAAAACCATTTGGTACTGGTTAAGAAATAGATCAGTCGATCAGTGGCAGATAGGTTATCAGGACAATCTAGGCAATAACCTTAACAATCTAGTATTCGATAAACCCAAAGACCCCAGCTTTTGGAATAAGCACTCACTATTCGGCAAAAACTGCTGGGAAAATTGGAAACTAGTGTGGAAGAAATTAGGGCTTGACCCACACCTAACACCACCTAAGATCCAAATGGGTTCATGATCTAGATATAAAGAGGGACTTTGTAAGCAAGTTAGAGGAATGTAGTATAGTTTACCTCTCAGACCTGTGGAGATGGAATAAATTTATGTCCAAAGAAGATCTGGAACTCTTAATTGAACACCAGATGGATAATTTTGATTATATTAAGTTAAAAAGTTTCTGTACAAATAAAACTAATGCAGACAAGATTGGGAGGGAAGCATCAAATTGGGAAATCATCTTTACATTTAATGGTTCTGATAAAGGCCTCATTTCTAAAATATATAGAGAATTATCTCATATATACAAGAATTTAAGCCACCCTTCAATAGATAAGTGGTCAAGGGATATGAACAGACAATTTTCAGATGATGAAATTAAAACCATTTCTAGTCATATGAAAAGTTGCTCCAAATCACTATTGATCAGAGAAATGCAAATTAAGACAACTCTGAGGTACCACTACACACCTGTCAGATTGGCTAAAATGACAGGAAAAGATAATGATGAATGTTGGAGGGGGTGTGGGAAAACTGGGACACTAATACATTGTTGGTGGAACTGTGAATGGATCCAACCATTCTGGAACTATGCTCAAAAAGTTGTCAAACTGTGCATACCCTTTGACCCAGCAGTGTTTCTATTGGGCCTATATCCCAAAGAGATCTTAGAGGAGGGAAAGGGCCCCACCTGTGCAATAATGTTTGTGGCAGCCCTTTTTGTAGTGACTAGAAACTGGAAACTGAGTGGATGCCCATCAATTGGAAAGTGGCTGAATAAATTATGGTATATGAATGTTATGGCACATTATTGTTCTGTAAGAAATGACCAGCAGGACGATTTCAGAGAGACCTGGAGAGACTTGCATGAACTGATGCTGAATGAAACGAGCAGAACCAGGAGATCATTATACACAGCAACAACAATATTACATGATGATCAATTCTGATGGACATGGCTCTCTGCAACAAAGAATTGTCTCAAACCAGTTCCAATTGTTCACTGAAGAAAACCATATACACCCAGAGAGAGGGATATGAAATATGGACCACAACATAAAATTTTCATGCTCCCTATTGAGGTTTGCTTGCATTGTGTTTCCTTTTTCTGATTTTCTTTTTTTTTCTTGTATATAGGATTTTTCTTGCACAACTTGTCAAGTATTTCAACATTATTAACATGTAGGGGACTTCCTACCATCTAGGGGAGGGGAGAGGAAGGGACTGGGGGTAAAATTTGTAATGGAAAGCTTTGTAAAGATCAATGCTGGGGAACTACCCATACATATGTTATACAAATAAAAAGTTTTAATAAAAAAAAGAAAGAAAAAAAAAGAAAAGAAAAAGGGTGTGGGAAAAAAAGAAAATAAAGCATCTAATATGCATAAAATCATAAGGATTCAAAGCCAAAACCCCAAACAGTCCCGGCCCTTAAGCAGTTAACAATCAAACAATAATAATAGAACTCATTTATAGGACTTTGTGACTTAAAATGTGCTCATCTCAAAGGATGAAAAGTATTTTCTCGAATTGCACATGTTTAACCTATATTGGGCTATTTGCAATTTAGGGGAGGGGGAAAGGAGAGAGGAAGAAAAATTTGGAATACAGGTTTTGCAGAAATGAATGTTGAAAACAGTCTTTGCATGTATTTTGAAAAATAAAAAGCTATTATAAAAAATAAAATAAATAAATAAATAAATTGAAGCATGTAAACTAGGAAACAAGGAATATTTGTGTGAAAGTTAAAACTTTAATATTTTTTATATTTCTTAACCTTATATATATTTTCATGGTAAAATATAATAAACTAGCTTCCAAAATAAAAGACCTGTAACTTTTCAAACATGGAAAATATCTTAGAAATATGTTACAATTATTTTAAATTTTCGAAACTCAAATTTAATTGTTCTGCATTTTGTCCCTAATTTTTAAAGTGAAATGCATTACATTATAGGTTAGGAACACATCATAAATTGATTCCTTATCCTCATTTTGAATTTGAGGAATCTTGAAACTTTAAGAAAGATTAGGTTACTTGTCCAAAGAAACACATTTAATAAATGTCTGAGGTTGGTTTTGAACCTGTCTTCATGATATCACATCTAGTACTATAATCTCTCACTATTCAGTACATAGTAATGATAATGATGATGATGAAATTTCCCTACACATACAAAGAAAATACTATTAATTCAATATCAATTGGACATAATTTCAATTTTTCTCTTTGAAAATGTAGGGAGAGATTTCACTGAGAGATTTTTAATGATAGATTTTCAAACTTTAAAATAGACATTAAAATCTTTTATGGCTACCACTCTAAGAAAAATGTGCATGATTTGTTTTCTTAGTCCAATGGTTTGTTACATAAAATTTGTAATGCTTCAATTTTAGTCAATTCCATTTTAATTTAAAAAAAAAAGTATGGTCTTATTTTCCTTGTTTGGAGATTAAATTTAATTCTTATATAAAAGTCCATGAACAAAGTACATATTGACACATTTCTTTTATATGGATATAATTACAAATTATATCTATATAAATATATGCATATAATTATATAGATATAATTACAAAATAATTGAACCCCCCAAAAAAGTTAAGTGACTTGCTTAAAGTCATAGACTAAGGCTGAACAAGACCCAGAACCCAGGTATCTTACATCAGGGCTTTCAACTGCAAGGTTTCACACTGTCTTATCTACAAACTCTGAACTCCTCACCAGCACTTCACCCCTGACCCAGGGAATCTATAGATGCTAGAAAGAAAAGCGAGGATCTGTTCTTTGTGCAAAAGTAGAAAAAGCTTAACTACATGCTTCAGTAAAATTTCAGGAACAAAAGCACCAAACATTACCTTTAAAAATAAAGTGGCTTAAAAAAATAAAATGGGACATCTTAACTCCAAAGGAAAAATCAAATTCTAAAGTCAGATGTCTTGAATTCTTGCTCTTTTTTCTCTCTATCCCCAGCCAACCATTTCTATTGCCAATGAAATAAATCCAGCAGGAATAGAGAATGAAAAGCAATAAGGCTTTACATAATGAACTTTGGTGAGTCACATAAAATAACTACATTTATCTAAAATATATATTATAAGCTGTCCTCCAAGTGGAAAGTTCTCTTTTATTGTGGCTATCATTAAAAATGATCATTCCAGAAAGCACAGTGAGACAGCTGTAGGCAAAGTCCCAGCTAGGCAATATTAGATGTGCATATCCCTTAACTTTCCTCATCAAAATACCATTTGATATTCTTCTTCAGTAGTGGTAGTATTATTGGAACTTATAAAATATTTCAGTATGAAGCTCCTGAATAAAATGTGATTAAAGTCAGAGGGAAATTCTTAAAGCTTTTTTTTTTCTTGATGATACAATTTTCCATGCAGCATGGTACCTGAAGCAGCAAGAGAAAGTGAACAGAAAACTAGACTTGAAACAAAGAAGACCAGGCTAAAGTCTTGTCTCTGGCACATGGTGCTTGTGTGATTCTGGGTATTTATTCTTTAGGCAAAAAATTCTTAACTTTTTTGTGTGTCATGGATCTGGTGAAGTCCATGGACTCCTCAGAATATTTCACAAATATTTATTTAGTCCTTACAATGGCGAATCTTTCCCTAGTATGATAAATTATTCCTATCTTCAAGGAGCTTACAATTATATTTATGCTCAATTAAAAGAATAAATTCATTTTTCTCTTTTCCATACAGGACAGAGCCCTCCTAGGGTGGTGGTGGAGGGAACATGGGAAGACACAGAAAAGGATTGCACAGTATGAGAAATCTTGAAGCTACAATCTACACAAGTAAAAATCATCCACATCAAAAAGATTCCAGGTGCATTGACTAAAAAATTACAGATAGCAGCTGTATTGAGCTGTATTGAATCATTCTCCGGGACATAATATTCTACCAACTACTTCTGTGAATTCACAATTAAAATGCATCCTATGCCTTCTCAACTCTCTCTCTTAGCAACTTTACCTTCCTTAAAGGCTTACTCAACCCAGGTGCCTGATCATATATGGAAAAAATTCCTTCATGTTCCTTCTTACTAGTTCTCCCTATCATGTCAATTTCCTTTGTGTGATTGTGTGTGTGCATGTATGTGTGTGTGTGTGTGTGTGTGTTATATCACCTTTCCCTAGAATGTAAGCCTCTTGAGGGCAGAGGATGTTTCATTTACATCTTTGTAAGAAACAGCTTGGCATAAGGGATAACTAACTACTGGACTTTCAGTCAGGAAGATCTGGCCTCTGATTTCTCATTAGCTGTCTCTTTATCTGTAAAAGAGGAAATAAGCACATCCATAAAACTCACTTCAAAGAGTTTTTGTAAGGGTCAAATGTGATTATAAAAGAGTTAAATTAAATTTTAAAATAATAAAAAGAGTTTTGTAGATTGTATTAATGTATCCAAAGTAGGATACATAATATCCTGTGCACATAGTAGCACTTATAGATATCTGTTGGATTAGATGCATAAACATCTTCACTTGGTTGATTTTCTCACCTATGGGCAAATATTGCATCAATGTACAACTAAAACATGATGCTAAAATATTTAATTCCCTCTAGTTTTTGAATGCTTTGCAGAAACTCACCTGAAATAAAACCATTTATTTTCCTTTTATAGGTTAGACTGTTTCAAAGAAACAAACAAAAAGAAATTGATACTTAATTGGTATATTCATGATGTTACAAATGAAACATTTTGAGGATTTTTATAGTTCATTCATTCATAGTTCATTGATTTACTCAGTGAAAATCTGTCAAGCACTGGGAGAAGACACAAAGAAATAAATGAAATAGAATTCATAGCCTTCATGCTTCTCCTGCCCATGTATTGCTTTTGTTCTTGAATTAAGTTCTGTAAACAATTTATATTTCTTATAATTATATGTAAACATTATATATACATGTAAAACACTTCTATTTCAAAACAAATGACTAAAACATACAACTCAAACTGTAGAAAGAGATTAGACCAAGGATTCTTAACTTGAGATCCATGAATTTTTTTAAGTAATTTGATAAGCAGTATAACTGGTTTACTTCTCAATCATATTTTAAAATTTATCTAAAACAATTTGCAAAAAGGTACAAAGATCTCACAAGATGGCCAAAAGTGTCCAAGAAGCTAAAAAAAAGATTGAAAACCCCTGGAGTACAATAAATTGATTTTATAAACCTGACGTCCACAACTTAAAAACAAACAAAAAACCTTCTTTAAAATTTTTCTTTCAGAAAATAGAAATCATTCTAGCAACATTTAATGACAGTTTTGGGGGGTAATCTGAAGACTATATATTGTTTCAAAAGAGTATTTTGGATTGAGCACTTTAGAGAAGAGAATGCTTGTTGCTGAAATCTGTGAACTCTTATGGGAAATAATATAAATGAAGCAAAATAAATAAATGAGATAGGTAGATAGATAAATAAAGACAGAGACAGACAGATAGGTAAATAGAAAACCAAGTGGGGAAAAGATCTATCTATAAAATTTGTTCAGTACCAAAAGTTGTGGGGAGAAAATTCAGTGAGAGTAGAGTTTAATTCAATACGAGAAAAAGTTCAGAGTGACAGAACTGTAGAACTGCGACAGGACGACTTTAGGAAAGACTCACAAATATCATCCCAACACTTTCTCACTTTGACTTCTTTTCACCCCCCCTTTTTCTGAGTTTTTTGTTTATTTGTTTGTTTCCATTTCCCACGTGGCTCCCAAGTCATTTTTACCTGCATTCCTCAACTTTCTGTTTCGATACACCGAAAGGATGACCAGGATGTTGCCCAAGATGTCCACTACAATAGTACAGATGAGGATGGACGCAAGAGTAAAAGGTACCCATGCGGGACGTTTTAAGACTCTCTCCTCCCGGCCGGGATCCTGCCAGGAGTAGTTGAGCAGCCCGGTACTATTCTCTATCATTTTGTTGTCCTGAGATAAAATAACAAAATCTCCCACTGCCTCAAGCCCCTGCATCTCCATCACTCTCTGGGTGTGGGAGTTCCTCAGACAATTTTCAGAAGCTCAAGTTTTTGTTATTCCTCCACTAAGCAAATACACAGCGGGGAGTGAAAATAGGGGTGAGGATGGATCGGTTGTTGAACTGTAGGCAAAGACTAAGCGAAAACTAGTTACACCTCCTCTGAGTACAGTCTCCTTCCTGGGAGGAGGCCCCCTCTTACTTCTCCTCAGAGGTTGAAGTTGCTCCCCTCTGCACTTCTTTCTCCTACCCAGATCTCCCTCCTTCTCTTCTAAGTCTGAAACTGCACCCCTTTCTCTCTCGAGGTCTCCCTCCTCCTCCTTGGATACTGAAGCTGAACCCTTTCTGGGAACCCCCTTCTGCTCCTTGGGGGTCTGTCTCTCTTATTTATTCTTATAATCTGAAGTTGCACTCTCCCTCCTTCTAAGTCTTAACCTGCACCCCTTCTGCGGTTCTCCTTCTGATCTTCAGGATTCTCCTTCCTCCTCATGGATGGAAGCTGTACCCCCCTAGGGTACTCTTTCTCCTTCCCAAGGTTCCTAAGTATTCCAGCCCACCAGCTCGAGCCAAGTCCCCCTGGAGTGTACGCCCGATTCAATCTCTTTTTATAACGTCTCATCCGCCTTTTCCTCGTCCCCCACTACCTCCAGGTGACATCTAGCGTGGATGACCAGGTCCTAGCGCTTCAGGGGAACTGGGGACCCACCTCGGGTGCTGTGTGCCAACAGCACCCCATAGCGACGATCTGGAGCCTTGCTTTTTATTCATCAGCAGGAGCAAACCAGGGGAAACGCATAGGACACTGGAGAGCTCGCTTTAAACAGCATTCATTTTGTCATCATACTGTCCCAGAACATTCTTGCAGCCAATGATTCTTCTTCATCCTCAAAGTGACTGACCGGGAAGCGAGCCACCTGCTAAAGACCAGAACAAAGTCTAGAGAAATACCATGGCACAATGGAAAGAACACTGACTGCAGTCAGAAGGCCTCGGTCTTAGTTCTGCCTCTTCTTAACTATGTGATGTAAACAAGTGGTTTCATCTCCTCCAACTGCCCCACCCTTTCTTCCTTTGACTTTCTGTGTGGGTGTGTCTGTCAGTCTGTCTCTCTCACACGCACACAACCAACACACACACACTACAAAAATAAGAAGAATGAAATGAATGGCGTTGGAAGTGAGACTCCTTCTAGATTTGATGCTATGAGTTCCTGCCTCTCTCTCCCCTTATCCATGAAGCAATTTCTGCCACCCTATCTTCAAAGATCAGGCATGGAGGAGAAAGGGATCATTGGAAGATTTTGTCTTATTTTATTCTCAATTGGCATAGTAGAACTCCAAACCTGGAGTCCGGAAGACCTATTCAAAAGTGACTAGCTATGGGACCCTGGGCCTCCAATTTCATCATCTGTGAAATGGAGTATTAATAGCATTTTTGTGAGTATTAATAGCATTTTGTGAGGATCAAGTGAGATAATATATCTAAGTGTTTTGTCACCTTTAATGAATTACACTACCACACAGATTCTTTATGTGTGTTAAATGAGATAATATATGTAAAGTATTTTGCAAACTTTAATATGCTATCAGCTGTAAATTATTTTCGTTCACAGATTTGTGAAAGCTGAAGGAGTTTTTATTTGCCTCTGCATGAAGGAGGGTAGAACACCCCACATATACCTTCTTCCTGAGACCTTAGAAAATAATTTGAATGAACTTTCTAAAAAGTAGCTTTCCAAATAGGGTATGGTTCAATACCAAGTTCTAATTCCCACTCCATGCTAGAATGTAACAGGAGATGTGCAAAATTGCCCTTCCTGTGTCCTATGATCCCTTATGCTTTCTTATCAGTTGGGTGCTTTTGGAATAACAAACCCTTAGGGCTGCCCAGAGCAGCTACAGCAGTAGAATGAAAAGTAGGAAGAAGACAGACAGGAATGGAGAAGGAAATCAGCTTGGTGCTTTAGCTACTTTTAGTGCTGTTTGTTTGCCTAGATAAGTAAATATTTATCTTGAGACAGATCGGTGTAAGATGTCAGGAGATTCTAAATTCTCTACAATTGACATTGACTTCACTTTAAAAGTCTCTAGAGACAACTCTAGCACTTATTTTTATAATAACCATTAGTCAGAGGAACCACAAACCTTCCGTGGCTTGCTAAAAAGCATGGACCTGGACAGTTATTTATACAGTGCAGAGCTGAGGTAAAATGGAATAATGCTCATTTAGCAGTCTTCTAAATTCTGACATTTAAGTCTTAACCACTTCATAAAGCATAATGGTAGTTATAAATTGCTTAATTCTCATGTATCCTTCTGCCAGGGAAAATGTTGGAGAGCTTTTAGGTAATATCTTTCCACTGGACCCAAATGGCTCTGGAAGAGAAAGTGAGGCAGATAACCTTGCTCAACCCTCCCTCACTGAAATCCAGCAAACTTGCATGTCATGGTATCACCACCCTGATGTCATGGCCCTCTTCAAGAACAAAGGCAAGCAACAACAACTTTTGCATGTAAGAAATATATCTCTTACCTGACTCATGTTTCACATTCAGTACCTTCCTTTTAGGAAAAACCTAGACATAAGTCAAATCTAGGATGTAATTTCTCTCTGAAGTCCCAGGATGGAAATGTAAAGATCCAAACAATGTGAGACAAGGAGCCAAATCCCTGTGGGCAGACTTTTTAAGGACTGAGAATGCTTGGCATCAATGGGTGAGACCACAGTTAAATGAGATCCCTTAGTAAAGAGGGAATGGGTAGAATACCTCCTGGATCAAAAAGCGACTTTTTTTTAACAGAGAAAACAAACAAATGAATAAGAGAAGGGAACAAGCACTTATTAATTATGTACTATGTGCCAGTTACAAATTTTATATCATTTGATTCTCACAGTCACAGATAAAATGATTTGCCCGGAGTTACAGAATCCAGGCTGGATTTGTAGCCAAATCTTTCTGACTTCAAGTCCATCATTTTATCCACTGTCCCACCAAATGAGTAAATATATCATATATAAATATGTACATGTATACATGTACCTTTTGTCATTTCTCCATTTTCTAAATAAATAAAATCAGTTTTTCTAGTAAATTTGAGTTTGCAGTCAAAGTCTTTCTCTGATCAGTCTTGTTATTAGTACCTGTTCCTCTTTGACAAGTATCAATTCTCCTTTGTAATTGTATCATATGATTATTAATTGTCGAATTGAGTTGAGCTGTGGTTTGGTACAATGGCTAGAGGCCGGAATTAGAATTAGAAAGACCTGAGCCTTAAACACTTAACTATTCAGTACTACCTGGGCAAGTCCATTAATCTTCTTGAGATTTAAGCAACTCTTTAAGCATGTTAACTGAAGTTTCCATAACTGACTGATATTATAAGTCATTAAGGACTTAAGAGCACCAGACAAAGGCTATTGTTCAATCATTCAGTTGTGTCCTTTCTCTACCTGACCTCCTGGGCATTGTCCATGAAGTTTTCTTGTCAAAGATACAGAAGTGGTTTGCCATTTCTTTTTCCATTGTGTCCTCATTTTACAGATAGGAACTGAGGCAAATACAGGTTAAGTGGCTTTCCCAGGATCACACAGCTACAAGTGTCTGAAGCCAGATTTGAACTCAGGAAGAGGGATTTTTTTGACTCCAGGCCTGTGCTATCCACTGCAGCTAACTGCCCTGGTAATAACTACAAACTATTTATCTTACATTCAGGTACCATCTTGCTCTATATTCCTCATCCATAACCCTCTCAAAAAAAAGCTACAAGCAAATATAGATAGTTGGGTTTTTTCCCCATATACAATATCAATACCAGCAGTACAGGACCATGTGTAAAACTAAGATTTTTCAGTCACAACTCCTAATACTAATACTTAGATACCACAATCCACTTACTTCTGCATCTTAATATTTAGTTCCAATCCCCAAAACTGGTGGGGGGCATGAAAATTATTTTGCTTAAGCATTTGAGTCCTTAAGATAAATTTTTGCACAAATTTAGTAAAAATCCTAGTCATAAAGCTATCTTTAGCATATATGCAAATTCTGTTCTGTTATGAGGAGAGTTTCCAAAGTGGCAATAGGGTTTAAGGTGTGGGGAAATGATAAGGATGCAGATAGATTCCTCTCAGACAAGATGGAACACTAAATAAATAATTCCATCAGTAAATGATGCCCATCAATTGAAGAATTACTAAATTATTCCATATTAATCTTTTAGAATACTTTTGTGATATAAAAATGATGAAGGAGATGGTTTAAAAAATACCCATTAAGATTTGTATGAATTGATGCAGATTTAAATGAATAGAAAAAGGAGAATGAAGACAAGCAGTTTTGAATGACTTAAGAATTATGATTAATGTCCAATCACAATTCCAAAGGATCGACAATGAAGCTACTGCAAAGAGGATGCAAAGTCAGGTTGCAGATTATGATATATTTTCGGAAATTTTGGAGATATTTGGAAATATTTTTCTTTGCTTAGCTGTGCATATATTGGGGGGAGAGAAATTTTTTTTGTTCTTTAAAAGAAATTTAATTTAAATATTTAAATTAAAAATTTAAATATTAAAACAAAAACAAAAGATCTGACCTTGATTCTTTGATAGGTACAAGACAACCAGATTATATAAGACTGTATTTTATCCTAGAGACAATATAAAGTCACTGGAAATTTTTTATTAGGTGAGTACTCTAGTCAGATCTTGTTTTAGGAATATCAATTTGATATATGTATGGATGATTGATTGGAGCAAGGAAAAGTTGGGACCAATTAAGAGACAACTATAATAGGATAGATGAGAGGTAATTAAATCCTTAAATGAGGTGATGTCCTTGTGTATCTAGGGAGGAGATAAGTATGAGAAATACTGAAGAAATAGAATTGGCAACTGATTGGGTATGACAAGTAATGGTGAGAGAATGACTCTGAGATTGCAAAACTGGGTGAATAAAAGAACTGTGGTTTCTAGACAGAAATAGGAATAATTAGAGGAGAGGTAGATTTGGAAGAAAATACATTGTTATATTTAGGATATCTTTAGTTTGAAGTGCTAAAGGAAAATCTATATGGAAATATCCAAAAGATAGTTGTCAATGAGAGACTAGAGCTCAGAAGAGAGATCTGAGCCAGAGATGGCCTAGATTTTTTTTCCAGGAGAATAGAAAGAGACATCCTGTGGTGAAAGGAAGAAGGGAAAAGCAAAACCTTAACTAGATACAGTTTTGCTCTGAGATAATGTCATTTAGAGGAAACAAAATTTTAGTTTAGAAATTCTTTTAACTAGAGGCAACTAGATAGCACAGTGGATAGAAAACTGGCCCTGAATTCAAATATGACCTCAGATATTTATCACTTATTAGCTGTGGGAACCTGGGCAAGTCACTTAACCCCAATTGTCTGGCAAAAATAAATCTTTTAACATCTTAGAAGTCACAATAACATGGGTTCTTAAAACTATTATGTGTCACAGACTCCTTTGACAATCTGATGGCAATCAAGGTGAAATCTCTGGACTCCCTCTCAGAATAATGTTTGTTCAGTAAAATAAAACACATTTGACTACAAAGGAAGAAAATTAGTTTTAATCTGTTTAAATCCATTGACCCATTAAATCTCAACTGAATTTATCTTAATTATTTGTATTATTATTGCATCTCTTTATTTATGAAAATTGGCAATAATTCTATAGCTTAAAAGTTTTCGAGAGTTTATTCATGAGGAATTCCCTCCACTGATGTGGACCATTTGTATGTTAGCAGTTACAAAGATGATTTGTGGATGTGTTGCCTGCCATCTTCCTCAGGTAATGAAATTGCCATCAGTGTTGCAAGATGATATTTTTGAACTAGGGTCAAAATGAATGATTGACTTTTCAAAGAAGAGTTTTTTCCCTCTGTAGCAGAAAAAAAGAGAGCTATCAGAAGTAGCTCCAAAAGATCTCCAAAGATCCAGATCTCCAAAGAAAAGTCTGTGGCTTAGACAGCTCATCCATGAGCCCTTTTGTTAATGTTGTCCTTAGTCATTTTAATCATGTCCAATTCTTTGTGACTGGAGTGATTTGCCACTTCCTATTCCAGCTAAAATGACAGATGAGGAAACTGAAGCAAACAGGGTTAAGTGATTTACCCAGGGTCATATAGCTAGTGTCTGAGATCAGATTTGAACTCAGAAAAAATGAGTCTTACTGACTTCGGGCCCAATACTCTGGGCTCTATGATATCATTTACCTGCCCATGAGTCAGCCAGGCCAAGTCCGAAGCTCAGATCCTTATTAGATGTGTAATCTTAAATCACTTAACCCCTCTTTGCCTCAGTTTCCTCATTTATAAAGTAAAGGACTCATTGACTACCAAGTTCCTAGCTCTAAACTAATGATCCTAGGTCTGAGGCTATTTTGTACACACATTGCTTCTTGCACACACATTATCATGAGGAGTATGCAGCAACCTACAATACTAACATTCTCCACTGTCCTTTCATCAAGCATTTCCATTCTTTTTGGTTCAGCTCTGTGATTGACAACTGTGGAGCATCCCTAGGAAAATAACCATATTTTAAAATGATGGGTTTGGGATGTAAGAAACAGCTTGGGATCACTGAAACAGCTCTTTATATGAATAATATTTAATTGAACCATTAAGAAGCAATAAGCATTTAAATCTTAGAGGGACATCTGGAAAGCTTAGTAAATTTCTTATGAATTTCAAGAGTTTCATGATTAGTTGAAACAAACTCATTAATTCAGTCACAATGGGGAATCTCTTAACTGAATGTTAGGAATTAGAAAATGAATCAGTGGGAATAACCAGTAAATAATACACAAAACAGTCTTTTTCTTTTTCTTTCTCTTTTCTTTCTTTTGTTCTTTCCTTCTTTCTTCTCCATCTTTTTTTTTCGTAATCCAGTTTGCTCTGTCATTTAACTATTGATTTGCTTAGGATTGTTTTAGGTAGAACAAGAACCTAAATAAAGATCATCAACAGAAAAGGGAAAAATATAGAAGAAAGAGGTATCTGTGAGTATGAGGAAGTAGTCTAAGACGTCTCTCCTGTCCTTAGGCAAGGAGAAGCTTACTGCCCTTATGAAGACACTGAGGTTGATGGAAAAAGACCTAAATAAGATGGCTCCAAATGTAATTTCATTTAATCAATGAGGCAGATAAATAAAATGACCCCTTTACTAAAATCAAATATTCAATAAGGATATACATGTTCACATTTATAGGGAGATACCTGATTAATAGCCCATGTGGGATAAATAGTCCATTAAAACCAAAGAACTATCATCTTTCTTAATACTGGTTTACAAAAGCTCCCTCTGAAAGTAGATCTTAGGGTATTTAGCCTACTCTCCTTTTGGGGTCTTATGGCTAAGAGCTATGCAGACTCTTCAGGATACCAACTCAAATAGAAACAGAGAATTACTTATTTGTTTATAAGGATTCCTTTAAGCACATATTGACCAGTTTCAAAATATATTTTATCTGTGTTTTACTTTATATTTATTTATTCTACTAAATATTTCTCAATTACTTTTTTAAAAGATTTTTAAATTTATTTTATTTAAAAGAACAGAATAAGAAAAATAGAAAAACAATGTATAATGAAATAAAACAAAGCAAAGAGAACATTGTCATGTGTCCAGCAGAACATCAGATAGGATTCAAAATATATAACAACAAATTACCAGTTCAAGAAAGCATATATATATATGTTAGTAGAAGAAATTATATTCATGAGTGTCCATTTTTTCTTTACTTCCTTGTAAATTGTTTTTTTGTTCTCTGATGGATGAATTACTTAATGTAGTTCAAGCAGATATTTTGGTCACCACTGTTTGAATTGTTAACAATTTTTCACTTATTTCTATTGTGTTCCACTCTTTGTGACCCTATTTGTGGCTTCCTTGGCCAAGATACTGGAGTAGTGTGTCATTTCTTTCTCCAGATTATCTTGTAGATGAGGAAACTGAAGCAAATAAGGTTAAGTGGCTTGTCCAGGGTCAAACAGTAAGTATTTGATGCCAGATTTGAGCTTAGGTTGATAGCTTTCCTGACTGCAGGCCTGGTGCTGTATCCACTGTGTCACTTAGCTGCTTTCATTAACAATACATATCCTAATCAATCCCATCAGATCTGAAGCCTGGGCAAAAGAAATAATACTTAAGATATTATGTCATCCCTATGGCCAGATGGGAAGAAACCTAGGAAATTGAGGAAAGGAAGTGGCAACTTTAAACATGAAAAGGGTGGGTCTTAGTGAAGCGGGAGATGGGTATCCTAAAGTAGAAAATAACAGGGTGATCTCAAAATCAGAAGCATAATGAGTCATAAAGAAGGGAAGACAAAAGAAAAATCTTAAGGTTTAGGAGGGATATTATGTTAGAGGAAATGGAGACTCAGATGTGTTTAAGAACAAAGCTGTAAAGTAGTGGATAGAATCCAGAAAAAAAAATCAGAACCAATTTAGAAGTGTAATTAATGACAAGGGGCTAAAAAGCTCTCAAAGCTGGGGAATAGCAGTAAGAATATGAGTAAGAAAAATGATAAAGCCAAGTCAGAAAATAGCAAAATCTAGCAAAAAGGTACTTTATAAGGACTGACTATTGATTCAACCACATTTCAAGTCAATGATGGATCTGGCCCAGGTCTTTATCTTTATTTGTCTTAGGGGCTTTTAAAATGCCATTTATTTGGCCCACTGATATTGTTCCATTGCTATGGTGGATCCACTTTGGAAATTTAGGAGAGATAAGAATTACATGGATTGAGTGGGCATAGAGGAATCCCTAGGACTTCACTTCCCTCAGTGCTTGGTGACAAGAAAGCATTGAGTTTTTTGGAAAAATTCTCTGAACTACATTTCCCCGAAGACTTAATATCTGATCTCAGCATAGGGTGATAGCATTGGTGAGGACACTGATAAGTTAGTAGTATACAAATCAGGGAGTTTAAAAAGTAGAGATGTCAGTCATGCTTTCTAAAGGGCATCAGCTTGTCTGAAAACACTTAGATTAACAATGCATTAGATATAGGATGGGTTTTATTTAACCTGGAAAAAATGCAGATTGGGTGTTTATCCAAGCCCTCAGCTGTTAGGGAAACTTTTTATTTCCAGAAGGTATCAAGTAGCCCTCTCCTCTGGTAGGTCTCACCTTCCGTTTATACAGATACAATTCACATGAGTCTAGGAATAAGACTGGGTTCTTTTCTACTGTTGGTTATTGGTCTACTTTCCTCTCTGAAGATACAAAGATAGTATAAAACTGAGTTTCTTCCCAAGTTTGATTGAGGCAGCGTGATCTCTAATCTCCTCTTCTACATTTCAGCAAAGTGTCATCCCTTTGCATCCTGACTATTTGTGTGTCTCTGTCTCCAGCTGTTTGTCTTTCTGTCTCTTTCTCTCTGTGTGTCTCCAGCTGATTGTCTTTCTCTGTGTGTGTGTCTCTGTCTCCAGATGTTTGTCTTTCTGTTTCTTTTTCTCTGTGTGTGTTTCCCTGTCTCTGTCTCTGTTTCCAGCTGTTTGTCTTTCTGTCTCTTTCACTGCCTCTCTGTTTCCCTGTCTCTGTCTCTATGTCTCCAGCTGTTTGTCTTTTTGTCTCTTTCTCTCTGTATGTCTCTGTTTCCCTGTGTCTCTGTCTCTCTATCTCCAGCTGTCTTTTCTTTTTGTCTGTCTCTTTCTCTGTTTCTGTCTTTCTGTCTCTATCTATCTATCTGTCTGTTTCTGTCTCTCTCTTTCCCCTCAATATTCTTCTTTTGCCACTCATAGGTGCATATAGCTACCTGTAAAAACCATGTGAATATATAGGCCTCATTCCAGACTTACTCCTGTAGCCTGTTGTCTGCATCTGAGTCCCTTTTTGATTTGCTCCATCCATGTGCTTTTTTCTATGAGGGTCTCTAAATTCTCTCTCTGCCACTTTCCATAGAAGGATCCCTTCTTTCTCTGATCCTTTTTTCATGTTTACATTCTTCTGCATCTGGTCTCTTGAAAACAGAGCACAAGGGAATGAACCTTATTATTCTGGAGGTGTCAATTCAGGGATATTTATTGTTACCAAGTCTTCAAAACTATGAATTGAAATCACAACCATAGAAAGGACTCAGGATGAGAAGTTCACATCTTGCCTAGAAGACAAGAGAAAGAGAATTAACTCTTCATAGCTTGGCTCAGCCACTTTGAACATACACAATGAGTGTTTCCTCCATTATTATTTTGTGAGATAGGTAGTGCAAATATTATTTTCCTCACTTTATGGATGAGGAAACTGAAGCATATTGGATTGGGAGTTATGGATTTCACAAGTAAAAGGGCCTGGATTAAACTTTTAATAAAATAGAATAATTATAATATATACTTGGTTATAAAAGTGTGATAAGAGAGGTATACAGTAATATTGAAGCACAGAGAAGAGCTAGAGTTCACATGGAAGAAGGGTTATCACAAATCATATCAAGTACAATGTATTGAAAAAAGCTGATATCTAATTTGGAGAGGAAAGGAAAGAATTCACAATTCTTGAGCAACAGAACCTAGATATACCATTTTGCTCAGGAGGGCCAAGGTGAACTTTTTTCCTGTGCTCCCAGAGTTTTTCAAAGAATTCTTATCAGACTTGCTATTCCATAAAATAGTGTGATCATAGCATAGTAGAAAGAAGGCTGGATTTGTTCTTCACCTGGATAAGAGTTCCAAAAGAATTCTAGAAAGCATAACTCACTGAATTGGGATTGTTTACCTCAAGTCAAGATGGCACACCTTTCTGTGGAAATTGGCTTTAGACCAGGAAGAGATCAGAAAAGATAGACCTCTACCACCTCCTGCCTGAAGGTAACATCTCACATCTGAAGTTTTGAGGGAGTCAAAGAGAAAAAAACTTTTGTCACTTATAGGCAAAAGGTTTTTGCCCTGGCTGAAAGATCACCAAAGCTGATGGGATACATTGTCTTACATGCATTGGTCAATCCCCTGTTGGACTGGATCAAGCAGATCACTGCTGCTGCTGTGGCTGATCTGGCTCCTCCTCAGGCTCAGCTTCTCTTGAACTGGTCTGGGCAGGCCATTTGGTTGCACATCTGAGCCAAACAGATCATTCAGGTACTGGGCCCTTCTCAGGAGGGTGGCATCTATGTGGATAAGTAAATATGCTGGATTTCCTGGGATCACTCTTTGATGGGCAGTCTTTCACCATGTTCATTTATTAGTTCAAAAGGGTGGTACTATTTTCTGAAATACATAATCACTTTTAAAAGAAAATGGAACAACAAAGTGAATGAACATCTATTTGTTAGATTATGGCATCCTATTGAGTTAACCCATCATTGCCTCTATCTTATACAGGTTAATGAGATAGGCCCAAAATAGAACAGAAGAGATCAAACTGAATTATATTTGTGATGTTGTGTTATATTTTAAAAGATCTGGAGTTTCATCTGTAGGGAAAAAAACAAAATCAAACCTCTTCTTTTAACACCAATAATTTAGTGATGAGATTCAGTGTTGCATAGTGATTAAAGAAATGAGTTTGCAATCAGAAATGCTTACGTTCAAATTCTGCCTTGGACATGTACTGTCCATGTAATTATAGATAAGTGACTTAAACTCTTAATTATCTATTTCAGTGAGGGTAGCTTCTACATTGGGAGTTCCATATATTGATGATGCTTTAGATATAGATTTTAAAAAATTTGATGATACTATATGGATG
Organism: Myrmecobius fasciatus; assembly: GCA_023553655.1. Classification (NCBI taxonomy): domain Eukaryota; kingdom Metazoa; phylum Chordata; class Mammalia; order Dasyuromorphia; family Myrmecobiidae; genus Myrmecobius; species Myrmecobius fasciatus. The sequence goes on from JAJPUD010005427.1 coordinate 124,034, forward strand.
CAAATTTTGGAATACTGCCATCTCAGAATGGTCAATATTATTAGCAACCCAAAGAGTAATTATATCATTGTTAACACTAATCATAATACCATGAGACCCCGAGACTTGACGAGATTTCTGATGATGGCTCAAGTTGCTTGTTTTTTAAAAAAATATTTTATTGATGTCTTTCAAATTGCTCAAATTGCTTGTTTTTTTTAAATATTTTATTGATGTCTTTCAAATTCTACAATCACTGTTAATACTTCTTATTCTTATATAAACAATAAAAACCTCACTTTAATGAAAATAGTTAAAATCTATGAACATAATAATTGCATATGCTACATTAATAGAGTCAGAGCTAGAAGGAGATTCAGAGGCCAGCAAATCAAATCTTTTAACTTTACAAAGTGAAATCAAATTTCAGAGAGGGTAAGTGATTTACCCAAGGTCACACAGCTCATAAATATAAGAAGTAAGATGTCTTTATTACTCTAGGTTGAGTGCTTTGCCAACTTTACTTCATGACATAGCTATTGAGACATTGGAGTTTTATTTCATTATAATCTACCTGGAATCCAAATCTAATACTTCACATTTGTACAGTCATACTCTCCAACATCTTTAGGTAGTATGTTAAAGCAATAATGGTACACAGAAACTTTGGAATAAATAATCAGTCAACATAACATAAAGATATTGCTATTTTTGCAATAAATAGTGTTTAGTTATAATGCATCGGTGATTTTATTGTGGAACTAGGTGATGATGAATGCAGTTGAATGCTCTTCATAGCATTTTTATCACTACAGGATAATTATGGGACTCTTTTCTATGATAATACATTGACTAGGTTGCCCATAATGCTTTGCATGTAGCAAGTGGCCAGTAAATATTTGCTGATTGAATCATCTTTACTAGTAACAAACCACAAATCACTAGAGTCTGATAGAGTTTAATCTGAATTTAAATTATCTATATTCTTTTGTCTTTTGAAGTAGGCTTTGTGGGGATGGGGATCTTGGAGTTTGTTGCAAGGTCTATCAATTACAAAATTGAGAGGAGGCTGTTCAGGAACAATTTAGTTGAATTCCTGAGACATATTTATTTTGGATAACTTCCCATATTTTAGGCAGTCTGGATTACTGCTTTTTGGCTTTGAGATAACTTCCTTTACATTGAACTAGTAAGAAAACATAATTTTCATTAAGCTATGACTTTAATCTCCTTTGGAAACTGCTCATTTATCAGAAAAAAATTATTATTTAATGTGGTTAATTTTTCATCCTGTTTTCTCCCTCAACTCATGAGATTTACTCTCCCAATCATTATTGCCTTCAATAGCATGATAGAGAATACAGACTTTCTAGTCAAAGGCACCTCCCAGGTCTTGAATACTACTCCTCTCTTAACAAATGCTTAATACTGCTTTGGCTTTTGAGTCACATTGTGAGAACTAAAACTTCTGGGACTTTTTTTAGATGAATGGCTGCCTAGCCAAATATGCTTCATCTCACATGTATGATATTTTTTGAGGGCAATAATTGTTTTATCTTTTTCTTTGCATCCCAGTATCTAGCACTGTGCTTAGAATATAATAGTTACATAATAAATGCTTATCCTTTGAAGGATTTATCGATTAATGGGTTTGAACTCGTGTATGACTTGCTATTTATTTCTAATAGCATTCATCTTATTAAACCTGACACAATGTTCTAGTCCATGGAGAACTTTTAAAATAGTGATTCTATCATGCAATATCTTAGAGATAGCCCCTAGCTTTGTGCCATCTGTAAGTTTGATAAATCTGTGCTTCATTCTTTTAACTGTGTTAAATAGCACTGGGCCAAGTAAAGGTCCCTGGAGAATAACATTAGCATTTTTCCCCAAGTTGACATGAAGATATTAGTGACGACTTTTGGATATAGCCATTCTTCCAGTTTCTGATCCACCTAACAGCAAAGCTTCACAAAAACATGGCAAAGTGTTAGGGCCAGAAAAGTTGTGGATCCTGAGAAGAAGTTTGTCTTTGACTTGAGGATCGGAGGGTGTGGTGTGTAGTTCCCTTGAGGATATGAGACCCTGAAACTTGAGATTGCTGATGATGGCTCAAATAAAAGAGCTATTCAAAGTGATCTAAAAAATGGACTTGCCTCCAAGGTGTGTTCCCTCATCAGGATGAGAGCTCCACCTTCTTTCTGACTTCCTCATCTCAATACAAAGTTAATTGCTAAAGGATGTGTGGGCTAAGTGGATAAAGGGCTTGACCACAGAGGGTGGGGGAAGGAAAAAGGCAAGGAGGAGGGGCAAGGCAAGGAGGAGGGGCAAGGCAAGGAGGAGGGGCAAGGCAAGGAGGAGGGACTAAGAAAAAGGAGAAATAGCTAGGCAGGGGGACTGTGGGAGGCGGCCTCAAGAAAGAAATACTTTATTTCATCTTCCTCTGGCTTGTGATTCTCCTTGGGGAATACATAGGTCGTGTCAGGAAGCGCAGCACCGAAGCTTGGGAGAAGGTAAGATCTGGCTGCCCTCAGGTATAATACCTGGCACAAAGGAATCTTGGCCAAATGGTTTGCTAAATCTAGGGAGACTATATTTTTTTTAGGATTATCTTGATCCAAGAAAAAAAAAAAGGAAATGAGGTTAGTGTGGCAAAATCAGTTCTTGCAGAAGTCATGCTAATTCTTTTTGTGTAATCACAACTCTTATTTTCTAGGTATTCCCTAACCATTCTTTTAATAATGATATTCTAATTCTGTAATAATTTTGTCAGGAATTGAAGTAAACCTCACTAATCTAGGGTTTGCAGACTGCATTTTCATTTAATATGAGAAGCTGGCCAAATCATCAAAGGAAAAAAGCTTTTGATAGTTCCCTCAATTCTATTCAAATATTTTGCTTTTTGTCAGCCTTATTAACATGCTGATTTCATTTAGTAAACATTTATGTGTAAGTCTAGATGCTCTGTGGCATTATAATAATGAAAATAACTCATGTATGTCGCGCTCTGGGGATATCTCCCAAATGTGTAGAAGACAGGATGTGTGTGTATGTGGGGGGAATCAAGGATGCAGCTCTGTTGGGTTCTTAAGCTCTCTTAGTGCACACCTACAACCTACAACTCTGGAGTGTGCTCCAAAATACTGGTGTGTACTAGTGTTATAGACAGGACCAGTTAAGCAGATAGTGAAAGTTTACTTTCTTGTCTGCATATCTCAAGGCTTCCTTTCACATACACACACACACACACACACACACACACACACACACACACACACAGAATCATGATTTCCACATGATCTAGTTTCTTTACATCTAACTGCCCAAGATTCTGTTTGCATTTATAGGAATAGAGGATTACCAGAAATATTTAAACCTGTAAGAATGGGTGTCTATAATATAAGCTTCTGACCTCTGATATTTCTTCTCTCTTTTTCTGTCTTTTCCCCTCTTTCTCCTTCTCCCTTCTTTCTCTGTCTCTCTGGCTTCCCATTTGTTTTCTTCTCTCTGTGTCTGTCTCCCTATTTCTATTTTTATTGCTATTTTTTCTTTGTATACATCTCTCTGTTTCTGTCTGTTTCTCTTTTGGGGAAGGGACAAGATCCACAGAGGAGAAAATATGAAGGTAAGGCACAATGCAGAATATAAACAAATGACAAAATGTGTATTGTAGCCAAAAAAAATGCAGAAAACTCAGATGTAATGATCAACTGCCATTGTCAAAGAAGGCTTTATAAATTAGATTGGACCTAAGATGGTTCTTGAAAAATATGGGATTTTAACAGGCAGAATGAAATAGATAAGATAACAGCATGAGCAAAGAACTAAGACACAAATGAACATGGTCTCTGAGGGGAACATACAGTCCTAGATTTCCTTAGAGAATGGTGGGAGAGAAAAAATCAAATAGGTAATGGAAATCATATATGAAAACATTGCTGTAGTATTTTGTAGAATACAGACGATTTCAAAGAATTGTATTCATAATTCAGCAAACCTCTCTTACAAAAAGGAAATTCCAATTAGGTTATATAACATTCTCCTTTGTTTTAAGGGATATTTTGCAAATATAAAAAACTCTTAAATTGCAGGATTTCTGCTTTAACATTAGCCCCCATATAAAGAAAAGTATAAAGATTAAGTAAAATATTCATTGAGGCTCTCATAGTAGAAAAGCAACAAAGTCTTCTCAATTAATTGGTTATTATAGTCTTAGCATAGGTATTGACTTTGGGTTAATTTCTAATAGGGCCATGGACTCATTAGAGATTCCTGCACAGGGCTTTGAGCATATAGCTATACTATAGGTTAAGTATACCTTTAAACATACCTGTTAATGTCTGGTATTGTTTGGTTTTTCTGGGCCAATTTCACAATGAACAAATGTTTACTGAATGTACTTTTGAGAAATGCCAGGGGCCCTGTGTGTCAGCAACTTAGATCTTTGACATGTTAATTACAGAAAAATATAAGTGATGATCATGTAGAAAATGGGTTTCAGTGAAGCTATTGTTTGAAATTATGTTGAATGTCAATTATTTTTAACATATTGAGGACAGAGATAAGGATTGGAGATGGTATTACATAGCAAAGTTGAATTTGGAGCTAGAAAGTATTGAATTCATATTGTCTGCTATTCTTACTTGCTGTGAGACAAAGGGACAGGCAGATGAACTCTCTGAGCTTCAGGATATCCTCCAAAACACAAGTTAGAGATGGGTTTCAATGTATATCAGTGGAAGGAGTTACACACCAATGAAATCAAAGGACCTTGGTAGAATCACCTTCAACAATTACTCAAATATTATATAATGTTCACTAAGCATATCTTACTATAAGAGGCACTGCTTCTTATAATAGTACTCCCTACCTCCTAGGAGCGTGCAATGCCATAGAGGAAATAAGACTCATAAATAAATATGATACAAGGCAGGGGGTGATAAGAATAAAAGAGAGATCCAACAAAATGTTTATGAAAAAAGTTGAGAAAAGAAGTGATCATTTTCAACATTCATTTAGTCATTCAATAAAACACTCTGCTAGCCCCTGGAGATAAGATAAAAAAAATCACAATCCCTCAATGATCTTACATTCAATTGAGAGGAAACAATATATACACAGAAAATTAAATACGAAATATATGCAAAGTAGGTACAAAGTAATTTCTAGGGGGAAGCTACTAACTGCTGATGGGATATAAGCTTCTTTTAGGAACTGCTAAACTGAGCTGAACCTTAAAGGAAGCCAGAGACTCTTTAAGTTGTAAATTAAGAAGAAACACATTTTCAGTATGGTGAGAATGGTCTGGCTCACTTTCTCAGGGGTAGGACTGCTACATTTTTTCCTCAAGGGTCTGAAGTACTTTAAAAAGTTTGGAGGCTTAAACATCTCTATTAGTTACTCTTTTCTACTATTAGGGACTAAGAACTTGCACTCCAGTTTCATTTAACTACATAATGTTGATTAGCTTTACATAGCTGATTAGTTTTATACAGTGCTATTTGCTTTAAAGATATATACAAATATTTTTCCCCACTACCTTGAGGCTATACTCTTTCCTACAAAAATTTTGGTCAGAGGACTGGAAAGGGACAGGCTCAAAACTTAACTTAGTTCCTAAATGCCACACAGAGCTTGTCCAAAGGACAAGATAAGTCCTACCTACTGGGCTAGGGTCCTGAAGGTAACTCCTCGTTCTTTGGAGGATCGCTGGTGAGAAGGTGGACCTGGGATCCAAACCCTAGAACACCAAGACTCCAGAATAACTACAAGAAATGTGGAAACTCATTTAGTCAGAGAGGCTTCATTCCCTTTACCTAGAAGGTAAAAGAACATACACAAGAGCCATGGACTTCTGGATCCTACACTATATAACCTCAGAGGCAAAAAAGGGGCCTATGAGTGAAAAAGTTATCAAGATTTCCCAAGAATGAATGAAGCAAAAGAAGTAATTGATGCTAATAGGGTTTTTCCAACTCTTCTGTAACCACAGAGCCTCCTCTTTACTGCACTGTTACTGAACTAGAACTGGATGCAGAATATCTACAAAGGCTCCAGAGGCTCCTTGAGTTACTTCACTTGGAAAACATCACAATTCTCCTTGACTTAAGCTTCTTAGACTGCATGGTCAGAGATGCCTTTGTGCAGGCATCAATGGCAACTTTATTAAATGTCTACTGGGTGTCAGGCATTGGGCTAAGTGCACTAGACCAACATTACACAAGCATGGGGGATAATCTGGGCAAAGGCAGAAATAAGGGGTGAAATGTGATATTGAGTGCAGCACACAGGACAGTTTGGTTAGAGTAAAGAAGTCATGAAACAAAATGCACAATAAAGCTATGAAAATAAGCCAGAACCAGTGGTGATAGTCTTTTTTTAAAATTTTTTAATTAATTTTTTTATTTTTATTTATTTTTTTATTAATACTTTTTATTTGCAAAACATATGTATGGGTAATTCCTAAACATTAACCCTTACAAAGCTTTCTGTTACAAATTTTCCCCCCCTACTCCCCACCCCTCCCCTAGATAGCAGGATATTCACTACATGATAATTATGTTAGAATACTTAAGAAATCAAATATATGTATAGTTATTGCATCATTTTTTGTGCAGGAGAAATCATATCTACCAGAAAGAATAATCTGATAAAGGAAATACAATGCAAGCAAACTTCAATAGAGAACATGAAAATGTTATGTTGTGGTCCACATTTCACATCCCTCTCTCTAGGTGTATATGGCTCTCTTCACTGAACAATTGGAACTGGTTTGAAGCATTTCATTGTTGAAGAGAGTGATGTCCATTAGAACTGATCCTCATATAGTATTGTTGTTGCTGTGTATAATGATCTCCTGGTTCTGCTCACTTCACTAAGCATCAGTTCATGCAAGTCTCTCCAGGCCTCTCTGAAATCACCCTGCTGGTCGTTTCTTACAGAACAATAATATTCCCCAACATTCATATACCACAATTTATTCAGCCACCCTCCAATTGATGGGCATCCATTCAGTTTCCAGTTTCTAGCCACTACAAAAAGGGCTGCCACAAACATTCTTGCACATGTGGGGCCCTTTCCTTCTCCTGTGATTTCTTTGGGATAGAAGCGCAATAGAAACACTGCTGGGGGTGACAGTCTTAAAAGGAAGAGCTTGCATGTTAATATTACCCTGTTGTTCATCCTTCATTTTCAAAAAGGACCAATGACATCATGGAGTAATAACTTGACCGGCTTGTGGAGTGAATTTAAGTGGAGCAGAACTGCATAAAAATCATGAGCCTCACTCTCTCCTCCAGAGTCATCAAAGTCCAATGGCAAGACAAAAATTGGTGGCCCCATTACTCTAGAGGCAAGAGGAAGCTGCTGAATATAGAACAAGGGAGCAGGCTTGTCTTCAGGAGTATCCGTTTTGTAGTTATGTGGAGGATTGGAAAAAAGAGAGAATGGAGCTGAGATGATGTGGATCAGCAATGGCTTCACAGAGGATCATAGCACTTAGAGTAGAAGTAACCTCTCAGTCTTATCTAGTCCAATCCCCTCATTTAGAAAATGTGGAAACTGAGGCTTAGGCCACAAAACTAGTTAGAAATGGGACTAGAACTATAGACTCCCACTGATAGGCCAGAAAATTTCCCATTACATTTATTTGCTCTTTTTAAAAACTCAATAAAGAATTTATCGGAAGGAAAAATACTTGTAAATTAACAAGGGACAGATCAAAGAACTTGGATAATGCCTGGAAATATTTATTTCAATCCTGTATTCACACCCATGGCCTTCACCTGAGAAAATTCTTAACCTTATTTCAAAGGATTTTTTTACTTTAAAACAAAGATCTAATATTTGCTCAGGCACACACACACACAGAGCCTAAATATCTGAAACTCTGCAAGGAAAATAATGATGTGATAAACAATAAATCAGGTCTTGGAAAATCTTCTAATAGTTGGTGCTTTTTTACTTGCTAAGTCTAAACTAAAAAAATCTACACCATAAATTTGTGACTCCCTGTTAATGGCAATCACCAACTGGCTTATTTGCAACTACTTCATGTTTATAATTCAGATGACTACAATTCTGATTTACCATTAACTTTCTCATTCTGATTCTAGGGAAAGAACATGATAAAAGATTCCTATGACTTCAATTTGTGGGCTAATGGATTCTCCATCTTTGAAAAGTTAATATGTATTCTTTCATATTTGTAGGAGAATAATTTAGGAACTCTAACTGTATTATCACAAATTCACTTGCATTCTATTACATTTTCTGAATTTTGTGAGACCAAGAAATTTTCTATCTCTGCAAGACTATGCATCTAAGTTTTGCATCTAGGTGCCATGGAAAATAATTTTACTAAATGAAAGGTCCTGGCCATGTCATTCTTCTTTCTGAAAACTTTGAGTGGTTCCCTATCAGTTATAAGATGAAAAAAACAAATTTTAAGACCCTCCACAATCTATACCTCACCTACCTTTCTAGTCTCATTTCATTCATCTTCCCATTACCCATTTAACAGACAACGAATCACGATCTCATTCCTGATTCATGCTACCTTCTCCATATCTTTCATTTAGGTAAACCCCAGTGGCTGAAACATCTTTAAGGGCTGTTTTATTGCTGGCAAAAACACATCATAAAGGCAAGAATATAGATTCTTCCTTATTTTAGCTTCATTTGTAGACTAATCAAAGAGGATCTTAGGAGTAAGGCTATTCTTGCCCCCCATGCCCACATGTAACTTCTATGGATTTTCTTCTGGAGTGATGCTGAAATATCCAAATAGATCCCATAATCAGGGATCAAACAGGAGTTACAAGGAATTTTTAAAGTCAGTTTAAATAGTTGTTTAGACTATAAAGTTGTTTGGGCCTCAAAAACAAAAGCACTATATAGGGAGGCAGGTCAGATAACCTGGGTTCAAGTCTCATCTCTGGCAATTATGAGTCATGTGAACTTGGGCAAGTTATTCAAACTTCCTGGGAGTCAATGTGATGGGGTTGAACTAGAAAGCCTCTTGGATGCCTTTTATCTCTATTTCTATGATCCTGTGATTCAATTACAACCTCAAAAGCAGGGGGAAAATACCAATAATTACATCCTTCTGTATTCTGTAGGTCTTAGTTATTTCCCTTTCGGGTTATCTCCATTTCTTCCTTTCTTCTTTCAACGACTGAAGGTTTTGACAAATAACTGATAGTTTTCCACTTCTAAGTTTTTGGTTCTCTGAAGACTCTCTATTCTCTGATTAGTAACTTTATTGAAGTTTTCTGTTGTTTATAGCTTCTGCTCTGCAATTCAGTGAATTGGTCAGGGGAATTTTCTGATCTACTCAGTAAACAAACAGAATAGTGAGTTTGTTTTAGATTTAATTGTATTTTACTATAGAAGGTATAGACATGTTCATTAATAACCATTATAATTCTCTTCCCTCTTTGGTGAGTTTTGCTTCTTCCCAGGGTTTTATAATCCTTTGAACTCATAGTACCACCCTGTTTAAGAATAATGGGATGCAGAGGACAGAGAGAAACATTTATTGAGCACCTGATATGTTTCAGGCACTATGCTAAGTGCTTCAGAAATAGTATTTGCAACATGCTAATATTATCTCTATTTTATAGATGAGGAAATTGAGGCCGACAGAGGTTAAGTGACATCTAGTAGGTGAATTTGGATATAGGTTCTCCTAACTCTAGGCTTGGTACTCTTTCCATGTGGCCCCTGCTTGACTCTTAAAATTAAACAAATTGAGTCAACTTCTCATAATAGTACCATAAAGCTGAATGTGTATATAGGTTTCTAGGAGACAGAAAGCCTCATTCACTAATCTGAATAGAAAGATTAATTGTCCAACTAGCAAACTCATGTTCATTTACCTTCCAAAGTCCAATCCAGTGAGTTTTCTTATGCATCTGTAGGACTTTAGAACTTGGGGAAACAATGGGACTTCCAAGGCAGGAGATGGAACTTCATTGATTTCCAATAGATCTATCTATGCCCTCCATAGGAAGATACAATTAAAAAGTCCCAAACAATTCAGAAAGATACACTTAAAAATATTCTATTTCTTATATTTTAAGGTCACTATTCTACACACTAAAAAGATATGCAACTACTCAGTGAGGGAAAGACATTTAGCCATTGAACCCCTATAAATGGTATAAGACACATCTGTGGGGCTGTACACTTGTGGCTTGTAGAAGGCATGGAGAGAGAGATGACTTGAGAAAAGAAGATTTATTGCTTACACCTCCAGAATATTAGCTGGAGTAAGGAATCAATAAGATCTAGGACTGCTGACACTGGGCTGTCTCTCCTACCACCCACTCAAATATCTCTAGTGCATGGATTTGGGGATTTGGAAAGAAAGTCATTTCCAGAGCATTCCTAGGAGGGGCAAGTAGCCTTTGGCTTACAAAATCTTCCACTAGATGCTAGTTATACAAATATCATCACAATACCAACTATCTAGTTAATCCATTTGTCCAAGTAAAATAGCAAACATATGTCAGGAAAGTTCTATAGATTAAAATGAACCAAAAAATACACAATAGCAAGTAAGCTTTTCATCTGGGAGTAAGATAAGATCACAGTTCCAACTGGGATAGAGAATGATCTCACTTTAGGAGACTTTCAGAAGTCTCAAGAATTTTAAACATGATGATTCAAGAAACGTGATGGAATTATCTCCCATATGTATCCAGGAGTTCCTAAGGTTCCAGTATTCCATTAAATCACTTATTATTTTCTTTCTTCCCTTCTTCTTTCTTTCTATCTCTGTGTGTTTCTGCCTCTCTCTCTCTGTCTCTCTGTCTCTGTCTCTCTGTCTGTCTGTCTGTCTCTCTCTCCCCCTGCTTCTGTCTTTCTGTTTCTATGTATGTTTCTCTCCCCTCCCTTCTCACTCTCTCTTATTCTTTCTCCCCCTCTCCTTCTCCTTCCCTCCCCACATTTCTTTTCTGCAAAAGCACCCCAGACTAAGATGGAAGCAGAATTTCCATTGGAACAGAGATTCCAAAAGATGTTAAGAGATAACAGCAGCACAGTGACCATGAAACTAGAAAAGATGTCCCCAAATTCCTTTGGAGAATAAAGAAGTGATACCTAATCAAGCAGAGATGACTCAATGTTCAGCAGAAAAAGGAGACAAGAAAACACTGTGATGGTCTGCATCTGTGAAGTACTGGAGTTTGATTTGTTTTAGGCATTTTCTATCCCATGACCACAAGGTGCCTGTCTATATCTACACATCCTATCACATATGTTCTTTGTGTGTATACCATTGCCTACTCATGGTATTTTAAAAAACCAACAAGAAGAAAACATGCAACTTAAAAACACATTAGGTATGCTTTACTCCATGTGTGCCTAGGGGAATCATTTCATGTCATTTTATTGCTTTTCAATTTTTGCTATTTTTTTGCTATTCAATTTTTTTTTCTATTCAATTAATCACCTTTTGTTCTGAACTCATATGACCCCTGTTTGGCTCTTAAAATTAAACAAATTAAAGAAAGCTGAGGCCACAGAGCTACTATAACCTGGGGTAAGTTTTTCTTACCTGAGGTGTCCAATGTGAAGTATGTGCTTCATGCAGAATCATGTAACCAAAGTATACCAGAATAGATCTGAGCCCTGAGATGGTAGTTTCCCTCCCAGGAGTTTTTAGTGGTTGCCTAGAACCAGAGGTTCCCAGGTGCTGTTTGTGCTCCCATTCATGCAACATAAGAAATCATCTCTAGTTCCAAATTCTGGAAGAGGAAGTGACGTAATCTTTAAACTTAGGAGTATATGCTATATACATGGAAAAGGATAGTTGAAGGAATTCCTGAATCTCAGACTCTTGGATAGAGGAAAGGGAAGATCCTAGAATCCAACTTTCTGTGGAAGATGAGGACATCCTTAGCACTGTCGTTTGAGGGTTGTCTCTCTAATAAACACAAGTTTGAGGCCTTTGAAATTCGGCCTCCTGAAGAGAAGAGGGGAATTCCTGAGTAGAATTAGCTTCTTAGAGGGAGAAGAGAACTGTGGAATGTAGACCAGGGAGTAGAGGAATCTGTGTCATAATTGGGGGAATAAATGGCCTATAGTCTGCCCTCCATTATTACTATGAATGAATTAGCTCCGAGTATAGATTTGGCTTAAAATTAACCTTCTCAGATTACAGTAGATTTATTTATACCTTTATGAGGAATCATCAAAGGATTCAGGAATCTGGAATATTTAGTGAAATGTCAGGCTAGTATTTAAAGTCACAAGAGTATTCTCTTGCTTCTATCACTCAGAGAGGCTTTCTGCATTCTGAACAGTCCACTCAGTAGTCCACTCAAATGGTTAGTCTCACCAGGCTGGGAGAGCATTAAGTCAAAATAGCAAGTCTTCGACCTATAGATAGACATCTAGCAAAATAGATCAATTAACTGACAAAGCATTTATTGTCTACTATATGTCATAAACTATGCTCAGCTATCAGGATATAAATTCAAGAAAAAAAAAGGCCATCTCTACTTACAAGAAACTCATACACAAGAAAATAAAATTGAAGAGTGGATGTATCTTCTTCCCTGGCATTTCTTTTAGTATGGGAATTCTTAATGATTTTAGAGTGGCTTGGTAGTTTTCAGCATGAGGCTTTCTAGGTCCTTAGGGAATGTGACCGAAACGTCAAAATTATTAAAATTATATAAACTCCTCTTGCACGCCTTTGTTCTTTGTATAGGTGTTTAGTTAGGAATTTTTATTAGACCTAAATTTTTCATGTAAAGAGGTAGGTTGGATTTGTTTTGAGCTAAAATTTATCTAGAGTCATCAACTTATTTATTTCTGTATCTGATAAAATATAAACCTTTATTTTCTTTTTTTATAATAATAGATTTTTATTTCTCAAAATATATGCAAAGTTTTCAACATTCAACCTTGCAAAACATTGTGTTCCAAAGTTATATCCCTCACTCTCTACATCTCCCCATCCCTAGACAGCAAGTAATCCAATATAGGTTAAACATATGTAATTCTTATAAACATATTTCCATATTTATCTGCTGCACAAGAAAAATCAGATCAAAAAGGAAACAAAAAAATGAGAGAAAAAACAAACAAGCAAGCAACAGCAACAAAAGGTGAAAATACTATTTGTGATCCATATTCAGTCTCCATAGTCCTCTTCTAGATGCAGAAGGCTCTTTATAACAAGTCTATTGGAATTGCCCTGAATCACCTCATTGTTGAAAAGAGCCAAGTCCATCACAGTTGATCATCACAGTTGTTGTGGCTTTGTATAATCTCTTGATTCTACTTACTTCACTTACCATAAGTTCATGTAAGTCTCTCCAGGTCTTTCTGAAATCATGCTGCTGATCGTTTCTTATGGAACAATAATATTCCATAACATTCATATAGCATAACTTATTCAGTCATTCCCCAACTGATGGGCATCCACTCCAATTCCATGCCATAAACCCTTATTTTCAGGGAGAAACTCTATTTGTATGCAACTGAATAAGTCAGTTACTAATACAATCTGTTGCCAAAGATCCAGAATTTATAAGAATTTTAAAAGACCAATGATTAAGGTCTTTATCCAGGAAGAATATGTCTAATTCTAATGGAAAATACAAAAGGTAGTTGGCACCTTTGTCACAGATACTTGAAATCAATCAAGTAATCTGCATGTATTAGAGCATATAGTGTGTCAAGCATTATGTGAAGTACTTAGACACAAAGAAAAAAGAAAAAAGAAAAAGACAGTGTCCGCTTTTAAGGAATTAATTAATGGTACATACAATATATACATGTGTACATATATACATGCACACACATATACGTGTTCAAGATCTCTAAGAGTAGCTGCAAGATAAGTTTAGAGGAGAAGGCAGAACTACTTTCATTTCAATCTGACTTTATCGCATTTTCTTTCTTTTCAATGCCTGCCTTTGTCTGAAAATATATCCTTGATGGACTCAAGCTCAGTAAAGTTAAGTGCATTAATTACCAGAATACTGACACAAATGGTGATTTTCTTAGAAAAATACTTGTCATTACTTTCAAACATCTCATTCTATTTGCCACAGAGGCTAGAGACTGCTTTTGAGAGAATTAAATTCTGATGAGCAACTCTCTTTAGATTGCTGAGCTAATTGAAAGCAATCTAATGAAGAGCCATTGAAAACTACATGGAACACCAGATATCAAAATTAAGAACATCCTGATTCGACCTCCAAAAGGCACGTGCACATTCCATACAGTTATGTGTTTATGAAATGGAAGGGTAAAAGAATAACTGTGCACATTTTAAGGGAGCAACACATTATTGTTTTATTCAGTAAGTTTATTTTGATACTTTGAACATTAAATTGGTGGGAAACAGATGGTACTGCTGGACCAACATTGCAAAACTGAGTAATATCTTTTTATCAAGGCCTGAATAGGAATATACTTTTTAGGAATTTCAGGGGGAAAGCACAGTCACTTATTTTTAGAAACACTATCACTTATATGTACAGTAAAGACAGTCTCATACCACTCCCTTCCACTCTGATAGAATATAATTTTCCTGAGAAGAGAGATTATTATTCTTTTTCTTCTCTCCCCCAGAATTCTTACCAGAGTGCCTTGCACCTATTAGATGCTTAATAATTTAAAGTATTTTTCTGTGGATTATTATTATTATTATTATTTACCATTCTATTGAATAGAATACTGAATATACTAACTCTTCAGTCTAGGAAAAATAAAATGAAAATTAATATTCTTCATGATTACTCTTAAGTAGATACTTAAATGTGTTCAAAATTATCAAAGATTAAACTATCTTCAGCATAGTTTAAATGGTAAAGGTATAGCAATTTCCTCTGACCTCACTCTTCCATTCCAGTTTCATTTCTCTTTCAGCGATCCATGTAGCTGAAGAGTTAGTGGTTATGTCTTCTCTAATGCTCCAGACCTCATTATGGTGTGTTCATTTCCATTAAACCAATTAGCAGCACCTTTGATAAAGGGGTATTTACTTCAAAGACATAGCAAGAAAAGGAATATAGATATTTATCTCCAGCACCTAAAACATACTCTCCAAAGCTTCTGAAACTGTGGGTTGTGACACCATATAGAGTTGTGTAACTGAATGTAAGAATCACAAAAGTATTATTTATTATCAGTAAATCTTTGATTTTTATACCTATTTTGTATATGTATACACCCATAATTGCATAAAAATTTCTTAGGTAAAAAGGAGTGGTGAGTGGAAAAAGCTTAAGAAGTCCTTCATAGAACCTCCAGGAAAGGATCCATTCAGACTTAATGGTCCCACTCCTGACAGCTATGTCGGACTGTCTGGCTGCAAAATCTGGCATAGCTTTTACTCCTGGTCCTCCTGGTAGTTCATGCTTCTGACCTTTGAAGTTAATAAGACCAAAACCATGTCCAATAATGGTCACCTAAAACAGGAAGGAACAGAATAAGGCAAAGAGTTGAGGTCTATATTCATTAAACACATGTTGCTAAAGCATTGTCCCTCTTCTCATATTGGAACAAAGCCAGACTGGATGTAATCACATCATAAGGATGGGCTCTGGCCAACCTAGTTCCAACTATGTTGCCATCATATGATAAACAAAGGATGTCTGAGCAGCTGCACATCTTTCCAAAGCATTCTTTTACATATCATCACATCTCTTTGAAATCAGAGTCCTTGGCTCCTTCCTTGAGGGAATTTCATACTAATGTCTCCCTGTTATATGTATATTGTTCTAATCAATTAAATTGTAATATAAATATAATTGTAATATAAACATAATTGTAATATAAAATTGTAATGGAACACATTTAGGGTTATCATTCTTGGTTCTGATCAAAGACAGGAGAGCTTTGGGGCCTGCATCTAGCAATGTATGTTTCAGAGCTAAAGGGTTTACACTTTGAGATAATGAAAAGTGTTCTTATTCGCTCACTATGGAGCAAAAACAGATGATGATTCAGTAGATGTTTAAAAAGGAAGCAACTTTGCTCTTCTCATCTTCAACTCTCCTTCCTTTACCCTTTAGCTCTTTTTTTCTCTCTAGCTGCTAATTCTATCAGGATTATTTCCAGATAACTCCTGAGATGTGTGACATTTTTATTATCTATTATTTAAGCTGATTATTCTATTTTGCTAGCAACCATGTTCCAATATACCAATGGTTCTGTGATCTCCAGCACTTTGGAACTGAAACTCAGCAAGAAAACTGAACTGACAGATCTGTGATCTCATTGATGTGGCTATTTCATCTATATTGCAATCCATCCACACCTTCCCATTATTTATTATTCTTGCACATAGATCATAATTTAAAATATGCTATAGTCTACTTGAGTCTACTTTGTATTTCACCATTATCCTATGAGTCACTCACAACTTTGGTTCTCTAGAAATTTTGATGTTCTAAGATTTACAACCAAAAATGATTGTTACATAAGTGTTTGCTTCGAAAATCTAAGGAAGAAAACAGCAAAGGTTGAAGGGAATTGTGGGAAAACAGGAATACATTCACTGTTTCTGGAAGAATTGGTCCCATTGTTCTGGAAAACAAATTGGAACCATGCTTCATTCAGTTATTAAGCATTAGATAACTTCCAATCCAAAAGTACTACTATCTAAAATACACCTCCCCTAAGACAAAGGAAAACAACTTATATTTTCAAAAATATTTATAGCAGCTTTTTGAAAAAAATTTCATAGATCCTCTTTTTTTTCCTTTTAAAACATCTTCATCATTATTCAAAGACTCTTACCTCCCTAACTTGCAGAACCTTCCCTAATAATAAATACAATAAAAAATTCAATAATTTGACCATTTCTGAATACATATGCCTCATTCTACTTCTATTCTACTCTCTCTCTGCCAAAACACAGGAAACATGCTGTATTTAGCCTCCTATGTCCAGACCTCTGGAATCTTGATTGGCTACTTAAGCTTTTTAATTTTTTTCCTGGTCATATTGTCAATTGTTCTTAATTTTATTTATATTGTTATGAAGACTTCTACAAGTCTTCCCAAATTTTTCTGAATTTTTCATTGTCGTTATTTCTGAAGACATTATTGTATTCCATTATATTCATATACCATAATTTGTCCAGTCAGTTATCAACCAAAAGGCATTTTTGAATATTGTTGTTGTTATTGTTGCATTCTTGAAGAGGACCATGACATCAGGAAAGAGATGATAAGGCTTGCAAGAGAATTGGATTTAAGTGAGAGAGGACTCTGCAAAGTGACCAGCCTCACTCTTTCCTCCAGAGTCCTCTGAGTTCAGTGACAAAACATAGATCAAAATGATTAGGTGGTGCAGTGGATAGAACACTGGAGTCTGGAGTCAGTAACACCTGAGTTCAAGTCTGGTTTCAGGTACTTACCAGGTGTGTGATCTTGGCCATTGTGTCTATCTCCTCAGAGTAAGAAATATTTTCAGGAATCATCTCTTTCTAGGGGTCAGTACCTGAACTGCCAAATTCTCCAGGTCATGAGACTAAAAACACCCATCTGAGAATTACTATTTTCACCTGTACTTAGGGAAAGACACCAAAAGCAAAAGAAGCAGAGACTCGAAGTCATCTGGGTGAGAACATATTCTTACTTCCATATATAAATAGCAGTAATAGCTGTTATTCAAGGTGGTAAAGGGGAAAATTCCATTTCTCACTTTACTACAAAGGGTAAAGGAGGGAGGGAAGGAAAGAGGGAGGGAGGGAGAGAGAGAAAGAGAGAGAGAGAGAGAAGGAAAGGGAGAGGGAGAGAGAGAAGGAGAGAGAGAAGGAAAGGGAGAGGGAAAGGGAGAGGAAGAGGGAGAGGAAGAGTGGGAGAGAGAGTTCTCTTCCTTTATAATGTTCTGAGTGCATGTTTCTTCCTGGTTTAGTCACTGACCATCCTCAATATGTAGTAGCATCTCCCTTCTGCCATAGGAACCAAGGGACCAACCAAGAGCACTAGCATAATATTTCTCATAATATATACTTTCCCTTCTTTAAAAATAATAGAATGCCAATCAGTAATATAATATCCTTCAGTATATTAAAGAATAACTTGAAAGAGTTAATATATCTCCTTTAGGAACTTCTTTTATAAACAGATGGAAAAATATAGCTTAACATATGCTTCATTTTCCCCTAGCAGAGGAATGATAGTTCTATTTTTCCATGATAACCTTTTTCCTATTTAGTTTTGTCACCCAAATTAAATCTACCTTTCTTATTTGATGGAAAGGATTCCACATTTCAGAAATAGACTTTAGAAAATATAAAACAAATTGAGCAAGACCAAAATAAGGATCGAAAAGTTCAATTATTTCTTGTCTAGCATATATTTTTTCCAATGGATATTCAAAACATAAATCTCTCTCCCCTCTTAAATGGAGCCATCCTTTACTGAGCTAGCAGGAAATTAATGTTTCCAATAACAAGAAATGGCCCTCACATACAAATACACTGCAGAGAATGGCAAAGTGCAAATGAATTTTCTCTTACCCATCATTAAAAGGCAGCAGCATCCAGGTGAAGTGACATTTAGAAATCCTCTGGGAAGAGGCAATGTCAGAACATACTGCTTGAACCTTCTGAAGGTATTTTAGTTGGGTAGTTAACTAGACAAAAAGGGACTCAGAAAGGATTCAAAGGTCAATCTCACTTTTCTGAGTTTGACTGCATGTAGAGTTGGCTACAAGTGATCAAGAGCTTTATTTATTTATTTCCTTAATCTTTCAGAGTGTCCTCAGGATGTATGTAGCTCCATAATTTCTATTGTAAAAAATGCTCAAGATAGTTGATATTCTTTGAAAGCAGCAATTCCCAATTTTCATTTTAAGAATCTTCCCACCTGAAAGGGATCTTAAAGGTAATTTAATCCAATCTCTATCAGAAGCACAAAATGGTCTGTACTTGAAGACTTCTTGTAATGTGGAGCTCATTACCTTTCAAGGCATCCTATTACACTTTAGGACAGATCTGTTAGAATATATTTCCTTAAATTAACCTAAACACTGCCTCATTGCAACTTGTACTTATTTCTCCTGTTTTTCTTTCAGATGGGAGTAAGAATAACTTTTCATTCATGTAACAACCCTTCAAATATTTAAAGATTAAATAGCTATTTCATCTTTACCAAATATTTAAAGACGAAATGGCTATTTATGGGCCTTTCCCCTCCCCCTTACACACACACCATGAATAACATTCCATGTAAACTCCCAGGCTCTTCAACCAATTGTAGTATGGCATAATTTTGTTTCTTTTACTCTCTTGGTTATTTAATCATCATCTTCAGATTTGCTCCAACTTTCCAATATTTTTCCTAAAATTTGGCTACTTCAAGCTAGATAAAATCCTACAGAAGCAATATGATCAGATAGAATATCTCACTCATTTTGAACATGACAGCTTTAATAATGATGTACTATATGTATACTAGAATCTTTTCCCTACTACATTTATTCTCTCTCTTCCTGATCAGGAAGTACTTGTTCATTTCCAAAATGTTTCTTTTCTCTTCTTACCACCAATCTAAAATATGAAACCTAGGACTAATCACAGTACTCCAACTATGATTAAATCAAAGCAGAACACAGTTTTCTTTTCCCCATTCTAAACATCATGCCTCTCTCGTGTCTAATATAGCAATAGCTTTTTGACTGGCATGTCACATCATTGACTCATATTGGGTTGAGATTTCAGTCCACTGAAACTCTCTAATCATATTCCCAGCATTTTCCCCCTCTTCAGCTCTTTTCCATCTCTAAAAACCTCTTAATATCATCACTTTCCTGCTTTTCTCCAGTCACAAAATAAATAAGCTTATTACTAAAACTAAAGGAAAGCCTATTATTTTCATGCTTTATTCCATTCTCTCTGGTCTCCTTACTTTAGTATTCCTCCCCTCAATCATGAGTCTTCATTCTCTCCCTTAGTTGTGACTTTCATGTTAGCATATAAAAATGAAGAAGCAGCTAGACATAGCAGTGAATAGAGCAGAAGGACTAGAGTCAAAAAGACCTAAGCTGAAATCTGGCCTCAGATATTTATTTGCTTAGTGTCCGGGGTGGGCAGGGATGGGGAAAGCCACTTAGCTACTGTTTTCCTCAATTGCCCCATCTGTGAAATAGGAATAATAATAGCACTTATTTCACAGCAAATAACCTTTTTTTCTTGACTCTACCCTGACCAGATATGATCCATTCTCTCTCTTCCCCTTTACAGTGAAACTTCTGAGAATTTAAATCTAAATCTAAATCATATAATTCTATTTCCTTACAACTTAGTCTCTTATCAAAACCTTTCAATCAAGCTTCTACCTTCACTCTTTTCTCATATCATACAATCCAGTGTTCTCCCCCACACCAATCTTCATATGATCCAATGTTCTCCCTCTCCTTATTCTTTTCAAGGCTCATTCAGTCCAATATTCTCCCTCTCCTCAATCCCCTCTGATGTTTAATGTTCTTAACCTCTCTGCAGCTCTTGACAAATTAAAAAGATTCTCTTTATTCCCTTGGCTCCAGTATCCATACTCTCCTGTGGTTCTTCTCTAATTACTTTCAAGTCTCTTTTGTGGATCAATCAATTATTATTATTAAGGACCTGCAATTTGCTAGAGATTGTGCTAAAAGTGTGAGAATAATAAAAAAAAACCCAACACAGTGTGAGTGTTTTTCAGGGACTTGTCTTTAGCTCTAACTCATTCACTCTCACAGCTCTAACTATGCAGATAATTTTCAGATCTGTACCTCCAGACCTGTTCTCCTTTCTGCACTCTACGCCTGAAATGCCCTTCCTTTCCATCTTCTGTTGAACTCAAATTTAACCTTTAAAGTACATCTCAAATGCCACCTCTTTCAGACAACCTTTCCTTATTTCCTGAATTGACATCTCAAATAAAGACTTGTTTTATACCCCCTCATGCAATTTTGTGTATCAGTTATTTGTGCTGATGTCTAATTCTACTATTAGGCTTAAAGTTTCTTGAAGGTAGGGGAAAGATCTTACTCAAACTTTTAAAGAAAAATGAGTGTTTTTCTATTATATTAATAATTATTAAATTAGGGATGAGCTTTTTCTTTCCTATTTCCTCATTCAGATACCAATCCCTATGGCTCCTCAGTCTCTGAAGGATATTGCTAATAGATCAACTTGCCCAAATCCTCTGGGAACTTGCTCTGTAATCTTGGACAAGACCCCACCCATCTAGGAGACTTTATAATAAACAATCTAATCTAGGTGAAGTCTGGCTCGAGTCTAGGCAAAGCCAGTTTATGAAGGAGAAAACCAACGGAAGGGGTCTGGATAGAGATGGATTCCTTTGTCTAGATTGCTCAAAGTGGCTGAGTCTCAGGATCAAGTCACATTCTCAGGAGAAGCTGAACCCACTTCCTCATTAATATGTCTACCCTTTCATTAACTGTTTTCACCAATAAGGGTTAGTTTTTATCTGTCAAGGCACCTTTTTTTCCAAAGATATTTAAGCATTCGGGATTTCCATGGTTTTGTCTTTGGTTACTGAGAGAGACCATTGACCATCAATTTATTATCAGCTAGACTAACTAATAAATTGATTATTAATTACCCAGAAACTATGTCTCTCAAGCGTTTCATTTATCTCATTATCTTCCTTGGAATTCAACATAATGTTTCCAATACAGTAGAGTTTCTACATTTCATTACATTACATTTCTCAATAAATGTTTATTGTATGACCTGTGACACAGAGCCACAGTTCCAAGCTCAAATGGACTAGATTCAATCCTGATAGCTTCAACTTAAGTTTCCCACTGGCCCCCAATGTTATTCTTTGGGAGTATCAGTTTCTGGCTCAATTCTCTACAGATGTTTAGCTCACATACAAGCATGATGGCTAATAATCATGTTACTCTTCTGTTCAATAATGCTCCCTATTGCCTCCAGGGTAAACTAAAAACTCATTAGCTTCGCATTTAAGGCCATTTATGATCTGACTTGAATCTTTTTTTTCCAGACTAATTCCATATAACTGCCTATACAACATTCTTTTTTTCCAGCAAAAAAAAAAATGCATTCCTTTCTCACCTCAATTTCTCAGACTACCTAATTTCCTCCAAGGAAGCTAATGTGCCACCTTCTTGGGGAAACTTTTCTTGATTATTACATCTGTATATTATATAAATATATAATATATATTATATGTATATAATATATATTGTATTCCCACAGTAGAATATGAGCTTCTTGAAAGAAGAAGATATTTTTGTCTGTGCATTTCTGGGACCTATGATAATGTCAGGCACATAGGAAGACCGTAAGAAATACTTGTTGAATAGAACAAAATATTAATTTCTAAATACAATTAATACAAGGAAATGAGCCCTTAGAAAGAAAATCAATGGTCAATATAATCAGTATGGATTCATCAAGAACAAGTTATACAAAATTAAATTTATCTAGATTATGTGGTAGTGCAGTAGATAGAACATTAGGACTGGAACCAAAAAGACCTGACTTCAATTCTGCCCTCAGATACTTATTAGCTTAAGTCACTTAAACTGTCTGCCTTAGTTTCCTCATCTGTAAAATGGAGATTCTGATAGCACTTACCTCCCAGGTTTGTGTGAGAATCAAATGAGATAATCGTAAAATGCTCAGCACAGTGCCTGACATATAGCAGGTATGATATAAATGTTAGTTATTATTATTTTTATATCATTCATTCCTTTTCAATTAGTTTTTAAAGAGTAAATGTATCAATAGTATCAACTGATGCAAGATTTAAAAAATATTTTTCACATAATCTACTATAATTTTTGCAGATAAGGTTAAGCACAAATAATTACAAGCATATTTTATTTTATTTTATTATTAAGTAAAAATTCTACTATCTCTTATAAGTGTACTGTGTGATTGATTGACAAAGCTTCATGCCTCAAAATATTCTTAAATGCTGGGCTTTCTATTGTGTGAAGTATATATGTACCAGGTACTATTATAGGCATAGGAGATACAGAGACAAAAACAAAAAGGTCCCTATCCTCAAAGAGCTTACATCTTACTAGAGGAATACCAAATGTACACAAATAGGAAAAACCAAAATATTCACAATGTAAATGCAAAGTAATTTGGTGGGCATCAGGAAAGGTCTCTTATGCTATGTAGTACATGTCTTAAGCCTTGAAGGGAACCAGGCAAGTAGGTGAGTTTAGGGAGAATATGCAGGGAAGGAGAATGTGTAAAATAAAATGAAGACACAATGTGAAGGGGTGTAAATGTCAAATAGGAGTTATTATATTGGTAGATCAGGAAAATGTCATAGAAATAATGAGGATCCAGCAAAACAGATAATAAAAAATGTCTATTAACATTCAAATAATTTTTTAAGATTTGCAAAGCACTTTACAAATATAAATTTATTCTATTCTTACAACAATTCAGGGAGGTAGATGGCATTATTATTCCCATTTTATAGTACAGATAGAAATTCAATGACTTGTTCAGTCATATAGCTAGGATTTAAACTCAGCTTTTTCTAACTCCAGGTCCAGTCCTTTACTCACTATATTACCTGCTCAATAAAACCTCTCAAAGGTCCTTGTGAACAAGATGAAAATATGTGGAAGATGACAATTAGATGGATATGAAGCTAGGAGAATAATTAGAACCAAAGAACCTAGAAAAAGCTCTTTCTAATAGTATATTCTTTCCTTATCTATCTATTCCACATTCAATTTGTATAATCAAAACAGATCAGTCACATACTGAGCATAAGAAATAGTTGATGAATTGACTACATGCTCTGTTGGAATCCTTAAGACAGTAAGAGAGCTTGAGGTGATTATTATACCCTGTCTTGGTGATTCCCATGTGTTGAACTTGAGGCCCATGTAAGAGTCAGCCAACATAGGCAAACATGGATGAGGTGCAGTCTGTATCACTGAAGGGAATGTTTATATTGATTCATATGACTATTATTTCATGTATATGCCTTTAAATATATTTTCCCTTTCCCCCCCCCCAGTTCCCTTGTAAGTGATTATGCCTGCCAATTATTTTTCTTTGGATTCATAAGGGTGTATCTTTAGAGATGGAAGAGACTTAAGAAGCCCTTGAATCCAACTCCCTAATTTTCTTTTTTTTCATTTCTTTCTTTTTTTGACATTAACATGGAATTTTATTTAGGACTTAAAGAAAACCATGGTGGTCAGTAGTAGAAGCCGAGGGCCATCCCTTACAATAAACAATTGAAGAGGGAGAAAAAAAAATGTCAAAAAATGTTAAAAAAATTAACCAATGTATCCCTTATATCCAGCCATATATGCAGTTTTACAACTAGTCTTTTACTTCTCCAAGGGGAAAGATGCACCTTCATATTTCTTTTTTGAGGTCTTTTGCTGATTGTAATTCATAGCATTCAATTTTAATTTCGCTTTATTATTTCCTTTCATATTATTGTAGTCACTATGTATAATAATGTTTTCTTGGTTCTGCTTTCTTTACTTGACATCATTTTACATAAGCCCTTCCTTCACTCCTTGTATTCTTCATAGTCATTTCTTACAGTGCAATAATATTCCATCATATCTATATACTAACCTCTAATTTATGGCCAGCTACATTGTTTCCAATTATTTACAACACTAAAATGTTGCTTCGAACATTTTGGCATATAAGGCACCTGTGATACTTTGGGGTGTCATCTGAAATACAAAGAAGTTCAGTGTCTCCGCGGCCAATCAATCAGTAAGCATTTTTAAGTTCCTACTGCATGTTATACACTGTGCAAAGTGCTAGGGATATGCAAAGTCAAAAGACAAATCCTGTTCCTGAGTGAGTTTCAATCTAATGAGGCAGACATACATACAAAGCAAGCTATATATAGGATAAATAGGAAACAATAGAGGAAAGGTACTGAACTGAGAAACTGGGAAAGGCTTCTAGGTTGGGACTAAGAGGAATATAGGAAGGTCAGTTATAGGAACTGAGGGGGAAAATGTTCTAGGTATAAGAGACAGCCAGAGAGAATGCCCTAAGATAAGAGATGGATTGTCTTGTTCATGGAAAAGCCAAACTGGAGTTTGTTGAATAGATGGGACATGAATTTTAGGAAACCGAATTAGTTTGGTGGCTGGATGGAGAATAGATTGGAATGGGGAGAAAAATAAGATAGGCAGTTCCATTATTTCAATAATCTAGGTTTGAGGTAATTTGACCTGAATTAGAATGATGGCAGTGCCAGAGAAGAGAAGGTGGTGGGTATATTCAAGAAAGTCACACCCAGATTATTTGTGCTAGATAAATATTATATCAATTATATCTTGCTATCTCTCCATTTAGCTGAAATGTAGTAATTTCTACCCCTATATTTTATCTATACATCTTTATCTTTCAATATTTTTCTTCTACAAAGGGCACTGGCATTGTTTGGTTTTGTTTTTAACTTTCTCTTCACAATTTATTTCATTTAATAGTTTGAAATCTTAAGGTTCCCTCCCCTTAATATTAAAAAAAATTATTTTCTTAAATTGGTACTAGGTATATGCAGTTTGTGTTGCTCACCATCTGATTCTAGTTTCTTTTCTTTCCCAAATTTCTTAGTCCTTAAATTTTTCTCTTTCTAATCAAAATCATCTTTCTGTAACTACACTTTGTTTTGACTGAGGCAATTCCTTCTGTCCTTGAACATCTTTCATTACCCTTTTTATTCATCTCAGTCCAATACTCTGCTCACTTTTTTGATACTATATGTTTTACTATGTATGTGCATGACTTTGCACAATGCTCCCTCACTTAAATCCAATTTATTAGCAAGTCAAAACATTCTATACATTTATTTTAATTATCAAGACAAAAGTAAATTTCTCAAAGTCTTGAATTAGAATTAGACTCTGGGCAAGTCACTTAACCCCAATTGCCTCAGAAAAAAAAAGACAGATCTCTTGGCCCTCTTTCTATATTTTCTATAATTTGCCAGGACATTCTTACAAAATATTTTGAAAAGATGTTTTCTTTTGGTATGATGTAGGAGAAACAATAGCTAGTATTTCATATAGCACTTTACAGTTTGCAAAGTGCTTTACAAATATTAACCCATTTGTTCCTTACTACAACTCTGTGAAATAAATAGGAACTTATAATCATCCCCATTTTTAAGATGAGTAAATTGAAGCACAAAGGTTAGACATGCCTAGGATGTGGCTGAGGAAAAATTTAAACTTAGATCAGGCTTTATGTCTATTGTGCCACAGGACTCAAAAGTATTCTCAATTTTACATTAATTTTTGAAAAATAGAATCAATGCAGAATAAAATTTCACCATTCTGCAGCTACTGCTGAGTCTCACAGAGAAAATTAACTGATTGAAACCAATAAGATGTTTTGTTGTTTCTGGTTCATCATATGAAAATGAACTGAAAGAGTTAATGTAGCTTTCAAATATATAAGGGAAAAAGCTGACCATATGCTTCATTTTTCCTAGCACAGGAATGACGACTATTTTCCTGTGACACACTTCCTCATATATAGTTTTTATTGTCAAAATTAATTTTATTTTTCTTATTTGACAGAAAAAAAGTTTAGAAATGGACTTGTGAAAATATAAAATAAACTGAGCAAGACCAAAATAGGGATTGAAAAGTTCAATTGTTCTTGGCTGGCACATATTTTGTAATGGGCATTCAATACATAAATCTCTCTCTCCTCTTAAATGGAGCCACCCTTTTGTGAAGTAGCAGGAAATTAATGTCTCCAGTAATAAGAAATGGTCCTCAAATACAAACACATCCCAGAAAATAGCAAAGAGTAAATGAATTCTCTTGCCTTTTGTCAAAAGGCAACAGCATCTAGATGAAGTGACATTTAGAAAACACCCTGGAAGAGTCAGAGCATGTTTGAACCTTCTGAAGATTTAACTAGGCAAGACAAAACTAGAAAAGAATGCAAAGGTCAGCCCAACTTTCATAAAACGTGACAGGTTATCAAGAACTCTTGTTCTCTGTATCTTTAAAAAGATGGATTGTGTAGCAAACCTCCCTAATTCTATATTGCTGAACAATATCCATTGCATAAAGTTTCCAATGTTAGGTAACACAACTGATATTTATGTTAATGGTGGATCTCAACCCAGGTTATAAGATGCCACATAATATTGGTAGGCTCACTTAATGCTATCATGGTGTGGAGGGGTTTTTGGAGGTCATACCTATAGACTTCAAGCCCGTCTTATCAAGGATAGGCTTTTGTAGGAGACTGTTCATGTCTGTTTAGCATCTAGAATAATGCCTTATACACATGAGCATGTATGTCAGGAAGCTGATTTCATCTGCTTTGGAATTTTGTGGGCTCCAGAATTTTCTCCAGTGACTCAGATTTAAACATCTCTAAAACTAGATGCACCTCAAAATTAAGTATCTTGCCCTGGATCAAACATTTATGTCACAGACAGATGTTAAAATTTCAAACCCAATGCTCTATCCAAGAAGTAATAAGATACTTATATAGATGCTTTATCGAGGTAATGATTTAAATAGAAAAGATAGATACACTTTGGTTATAGTCAGGAAATATCATTTAATCATGAGAATAAAACATAAGTGAAGAAGTTTTCTTCTACCTTATTTCCAGGCTTCTGAGGACATCTCCAGTCATCCTAACATATCTTGCTACTGAACTCAGATGGCTTTAGAGGAGAGAGTGAGATTGGTGACTTTGCACAGTTGTCCCTCACTTAAATCCAATTTACTTACAGGTCAAGACATCACCCTGTTGATGTCACATTCCTCTTCACGAACAAAGGACAAGCATCAATAACAGCAGTAGCAATTGGACATTACTAAGTAGCCTACATCATTCTACTAGTATTAGGGATATTATCATGTAGCCACACATTGCCATCTGCTGGCCTTCCCTGTAATTAGGATTTGGGAAATTGAGAAAGTATTCTTCTTGGGGAAGGGGGAGGAACAAAACTAAAAACAAAATTGTCCACATGAAAAGAAATCCAACTACTACAACTTGAAAAGGACAGAGAAAATAAACAATAAAGCTAAAGTATTTTATTAATAATTTATTGTCAGTAAGAAAGACTGGCTAATGGTAGTTTTCAGTAAAAATCTTTTACAAGACCATTGCATCATAAATATACAGACACTATAAAAATTGTGTCGTGGTGGTTTTGGTTCTAAACAGGTATGCAGAGGGCCCCCATTACACTTTCCAATAAGGGAAAAATGTGTTTAATTCTAAAATAAAGCAACTCATTTAAGACATTTCCATGTACCGTGTCTGACCTAGAAAGTACTAGGTCTCCCCTTCATCCTATATACAACTAGTATTGCAATAATATAGTGAAATGTTTTCATGAAGAACTGTACGTACCACAATGGAAATGGAACACACAACAAAAGCCTGATAATCAAAATCAGGGCTCTGGGCAATGACAGACTAACACCATTAAGATTCAGTGGAAAATGAACTGACAAAATATCTACAAAATCTAATAAAAGTTATTAAAAACAAATCTGTACATACATTTACAAAAAAATAAGGAAAAAATTAATGTAATGAAATCTAGCTGAATCATGCTAAAATGGTGATGAGGTCTGGCTGATTTTTGCTTTTATTACTTTAAACATAGAAAAAAGTAAATAAAAAAACACATTTATTAATGACACAGTCAATGTAAATCTTAAGTTTATCCAATCACACACAGTAGGTCAGGAAATGAAATCCAGGTAACATATGGAAATGAGCTGCATGATCCAAGGCAGCCATGCCAGTTTTAGCTCATAGAAAACAAAGCATTCAAGCGCCGCTGCAAAGAAAATTAAGATCTTCAGGATATCGGTCTAGAATATAAGTTCTTGAAATCCAGGCACTTTTTTTTTCCCTCCAGATTTTTCTTGTCAGACTTCTGTATGCTGCTGTGTATCCAATGGAGGAATGGTCACATCTTCAAAGTGGCCATCCTCTCCACTCTCATAGTCACTCATCATGACCTCCGACTCCATCTCGCAGCATGCTGAAACATCGGAGCAGGAAGCCGTCGAAGCGAACACAGACATGGACATGTTGTCTACGGTGGGTGCTTCAAAGTCTCTATTATACCCTGAAGGGTAAGGGGTAAAGGGTTCTCTACAACTACTGTTCTCTCCATTCATTGTCTTTTGAGGTTCAGACATATCTACGGGATAAAAATTGGGCAGAAACTGGTTGAAATTGAACCTCTGCCGGCTTTTTGTGGAAGAGCCCAAGCTACATACTGTAGCAGGCATGTCTTTAGGGGGTTGTATTGATTCAAACTGATCACTGAATTCTGGTGGCAATGGTGGTAGTTCATCAGGTGCAGGGAAATCTTCTGGGGGAGGTGGGAAGTCACTTTCAATGTCATAACCTCCCGGGTAATAGTCTGTATCGATTGCACTTGGGTCTGTATAGAGTGGGGTTTGCTCATCAATGACCTCATAATTGGGAAACTCCTGTATATCTGGCAGTGGAACATTTGGCATCCAATCAGAAGTATCCCAATGATACCCTAGAAAAAGAAAATGGTACACAATGGAATTAAATGTTTTAGCATTTCTTTCACATAAAACACTCTGAAGAAAAGTAGAAAAGTGTATTATTAAGACATGCTTTATTTTTAGATTAATTTGTTCAACTGAACTGAATTCCTCAGGGTCCTTACCATATACAACTGTTGATGGTCCAAAAGCTTAGTAGGCACCAGCTATATTTTCAGAAAGTTAGATTTTTATGGCAATGCACAACAGCCAAGCAAACAATTTTAATATAAGCAGGATAAAGTATTTAGAAGCAAACAAACAAAAATCAACCCAACATGCTTACTACAAACTATATTTTCATGACTAGAACCCCTTTTGGTGAAATACCTTAGTTTAGTTTGGGACTTATTAATCTTAAGAAATATTTGATCTAATATTGAGGAGAAACTCTGAGTGAAATGTATTCATCATATGAGCAGCCTAAATATACACTTAAAAACCTTCAAGTTTAAAAATGCTAGATATTAAAGAGGGGAAAATCAAAAATGTATAATACATTGAATAATGACATTTTTGTACATGCAAGCAAACCAGGCTTTATCCCTATATGGAGGATGGGGAAAAATTGATTCTTTTCTCATTTCCGTCTTTTAAGATTCTACTTCTTTAAAGATCTTCTCCATAAAACTAATCCTCTATTCTAACAAGGCTCTCTTTCTTCCTCAAACTTTGCTAGGATCTTTCGAATCCATTCTCACAATCAGGAAGAGGTGATTTCAAATTCTATCAATACTCAAAGACTGGCTCTGGCAAACCATTTCTTGTGTACTTTGTTCAGAGCTTCCAGGCAGCTCTTTAAGTGCTGAGAACTATTACAACTAGAATCACAGGATGATTCAAAATCCCAAAATAAATTATCTGGACCTCTCCTTTGCCACTATTATAATCCTACCTAGTATTATACATTTTTATAGTATTTAATCTGTACAGATTAAAACTACACTAAGACCATGTGTGTAGGCTCACTATTAGATAGATTGTAAACTCTGAGGGCAGAAACTGTCATCTTTATTTAGAAAAAATATGAAGTAAAGCTAGATCGTAAATGTTGTATACTTAATGAATGTTGTATCTCCTTAATGCAGGAAACTAGGTAAATAAGTGAAAGAAAATCAGTATTAAGGTCAAACTATTACATAATAGACTTTTTAAAAGTGAATACCAATGAACAACTGCATGCATAAGTCACCTTTTGATTTGGTGAGGTCAGGTGCAGCGAAAGATTCTTTAGACAGCAAAGTAAAAGAGAGAAGAAAATATTTACAATTAGGATTCAAACAGGAAATGCAATTAAGAAACAATAAAGATACAGTGGTTGTTGGTAGCATCAACGGGAAACCAGGTTCTATCCCGACCCTTCACAAGCTTCTAGTTATCCTACTGAAAGGAAGGGTCATTATGACAAAAATGAAGTATGTTGGGAGGAGTTAAGGACAACAATCATTATGCAATGTAACACTCTCCTCAAATAAATTATTTTGCTTTTTCTTATGATTTGGAATCTGCACTTGGAAGAAAACGAGCAAACAAAAATCTAGCCCTATACAATTAAAATCATACACTTACAGTACTGAAAACAAAATAGATATGAATTATTAACTCTACATGTCCGCAGGATAATAACAATTAGCAAGGTATTAAAACTCTATTCTTTTATGTCATGCATAATCCACAGTTCCCTCCCACACTCACCCTCTAGTTCAAGACAATGGAAAACCACAAATGCATTTCCAGAGTATTAAACAATTCTTAAGACACCTGTGACCAACTCCAACCATTATTTCTTTTGAAATGTTGCTCATTGCAGATGGAATATAATGTGATTTACTGGTTTTAACATTTTTAACCAATGTCTAAGGAAATAATCAGAACAGCTTGTTTTCTTTCCTCTAACCTGTAATCATATATGTCCTTTGATCAGTATAACAGAGTGAACACAACATGGCTATTAGTTAAATCTAGGGCATCTCAGCAAACACAATCTAAGGACTGGAGGCAACTTCAGTGGTCATGTTCAGCCTGTATTTTCTTAGGATTTCTGCTATCACATTTGTGTTAAATGATACTACCAGAAGACCTCTGGGGACAGAAATCACTATTTTCTAACAATGCCCAACCCACTTCTGGAAAGCTCTAACAGGTTTTGCTTATTTTAGATTGAAAACCACCTTTTTATTGAAAGTGAGCTCTTCCTAACTTAGGGAGAAAGTTAGAACTCTGGGACTAAGCCAAAAAAAGTTAGTGTAGGACAATTTAAAAACATGTTGAATTTCAAGTCAACAGGCCTAGGCTTTTAAGACAGCAGCTCTGTAATAGATGACGTGTAATCTTGGGCTAATTAATCTCCTTTTCTCTAAAATGAGGGCTGGAGAGTAACCCCATCTAAGTCTTTTCCAATTATAAATGTGTGTATTTATGATGAAAGACTCATATGACAGCCCATCAGCCATCTAAAAATAGTTTTATATGCACACCACCTCCTTGCCCTCAAATGTTACCTTCTCTAAATTAAATTGTTTCCATTTCTTTTAACCAGTCTTTGTATGATGTGATTTTAACTTCCTTTATCACCTTGCTTTCCTCCCCTGATGTGTTCTAGTCTGTTGAAGCACTTTGTAAAATGTGGCAGCTAGAAAGGAATACGAGACAGATTTTGTATATTAACCAAAGTCCTGGAAAGCTGTGTTCAGTCTTTTGTTTAAAATAATGTGACAATCATACACTTTAGCTAAACAGTGACCCTACGAAGAGCCTTAAAAATTTTTAATTTAGCACAGTGCGTGACATAAATCAAGTGCATTTAAACTGGGAGATCCCTACCCTCAAGGATAGGCTCTGTCTTTTGGCTTCCTAAATATCTCTAGTACTTAGCACAGTTACTAATACATAGTGGGTGCTTAATAAATGCTTATTGGTTTAGCAGGAAGATCACTGGCTTTGGAATCAGAGGACCTGAATTAAACTCCCAGCTCTGCCACTTTAACTGTTTGATCTTAGACATGTCCCTTAATGTCACTAAGTGTCAGTTTTCCCATGTATTAAAATCAGGACTTTGACTTTTGGGGCCTTTAAGGCTTCTACCAGGTCTACATAGGTGATTTTACCATCCTGATACTAAGAAAATACACACAAATCCTTAAATTTTAATATACAAAATAAAATCCTAGTTTTAAAAATTTCAGTTTCGCTTCTCTAAACTGTGTTGATAGAGGGTATTTGACATATATCCATTTACTGAGAAACGCAACATATAGGAGTATCTGGAGAAAGATTTATACCCAGGAAAATCTGGATTCAAATTCTGCCTCTGAATGCTATTTTTGAAACTGTATGAGTTTAGTCAAGTTACTGAGCCTCCACTTTCTGATTGGCAATATGGGAATAACAATATTTGCCCTATCTCATAGTGTTGTAAGCCTCAAAGTGCCATGTGAAAAAGTCACCTATTATATCACAGTATACAACAAAAAATTCAGGCAGCCACTTAACCAAATCTGGCTCTGTTGATCGGGTGGGCAAATATGCATGGTGCTTTTCTTAATCTGGTATAGTTTCAGGATTGGGAGGACGATTACCCTCAGGATGTCTTTAGTGCAGTGCTTAGCACAGTGCCTGGCATACAGTAGGCATTTAATAAATGTTTACTGATTGAGTGAGGAATTATAATTAATAAGTCTGGCTTTATTAATACTGACCTTTTTTCTGACAACCTAATTTGACATTAAATTATTGTCTATTGTGCAATACTATCTCAAAAAGTCTACCACACAAAATTCTAAGTTAATAGAAGCTCTGTAGAGTAAATTTTATGACACTGCTGTCATCATTAAGAAATAAGGTGAATAGAAAATGCTGCTCTGCTTCAGTTTAAGGATTGTCATTTAACATTGGACAGGTAGGATAGTGAATGTAACAGTTCTCCCAAGGTTTTGATTCCACAACTCTTTTACATTCTTAAAATGGACTGATGACTTTCCAAAGGGCTTTTGTTTATATGGGTAACATACACTGATTTTTATCATGTTAGAAATTAAAACAGCTTAATATTATTATGAAATTACTCTCTGATGCCTAAGACTGGCTAAAATAAGCCAGAGGAACTCTCAGCTACCTTTTGGGATTTCTCACTGATACTTTCTTTCCCTCTTTCTCCCCTGATAACCTCTGTTTTGGACTGAGAATCTGGTGTAATGGATACAGAACTGGATTTAGAATTAGGAATATATGAGTTCAAAGCCTGACTACACTTAATGTTATTCTAGTAAACCTCTAAATCTTTTGATTTCCATTCCTTCCCCCCCACCTCCATCTCTCCAGTAACTAAACTATAGAGAAGATACAGATGTGCATTCATAGGAGTTTCCTCATATTAATTAAATTATAATATTCATCCCATACTATCCTAATCATTCAAATTAGTCTCTTGGAGACTATCTTTTCCTTTCAGTTTTTAACCAATGTGAAAGCTCAATAAGCATCCATCTTTAATGTAAGTCTTAGAACTTATTCTCTGATGCCCAAGACTCCTGGACTTAAAATAAGTTAGAGGAGGTCTCAGCTACCATTTGGGAAGAAAGTAGTTTGATTTATTCCTGTTTTGGATCTTGTACGAAAATGCATCCAACAAACATGTCCCACAAAACATGAATTAACTTCTGAGCACTCAAATTAGAGATGCTTCTAAGTGTCTTGATATCATCCTATATGAAAAACAGTTTCATTTGAATAATCAAAGGCAACAATGAAGTAATACTGCACGTGGAACAGCACATCTTACAAACATCAAAAAATACATATATGCAAAAGAGGAGACAATAAGAGGTCTTAACATTATTTTTTAAAAATCAGCATTATGGGTCAACAATGTATACATTACTCTTTGTGTTGTGTCTGAATATGAAGCATCATATTGGCCTGGACTAGTTCTTAGAATTTATCTACACCAATAGCCTTATCTCACAGATGAGAATATTAAGATCAAGAGAAAACAAGACAGAATAAATCAACAGTAGAGATAAAATTTTAAGCTGAGTTTCCTGACAGTCTAGTGTTAATGTATTCATAGCTACTAAAATACAATGGAAGCAATTTTTTTTACCTTTCTGAAATAAAGTCTTCTGAAAACATACTTATTGACTCCTCTTGATACATATAATAGAAACGAAAAGATTTCACAAGACACGTTTTGAGGACTTCATTAACATAAAGCAAATCATTAAGCCACTGTACCTATGAAGCCAGTGTAAACAATGAAAAGCGAAGCATCTATGTGTGAACGTGTACTGATAGATACCTTCTTTATCCACCATGTCAACGTCAACGACAGCATTGACAAGGTGTATTACTGTCACCAAGGAAGCTTGTAAAGGGTGCAAAGATTAGGAAAACTAGTGTTAGTAGAAGTATGAAAATATAACATGAAGAACAAACATGACTATCTATAAGAGATGATTCTAACATTGCAGTCACTGTTACTTGCCATTAAAGCATAAATTTCCTAGCATGGTTATTTTTTTT
>JAJPUD010005428.1:0-14825 GCA_023553655.1 Myrmecobius fasciatus
AGGTGGGACTAGAATTTTTTTTAATCACAAGGCACTTGTTCATTTGAGAAGGAAAAAAAGATGAACAGAACATAATGGAACTGCAAGAACCCCTTAGTTTCATGCATGGAAGAGAAACTGGACCAAGGTGGTACATGTTTGTATTTGGGAGAAGTGGGCTGGGGTAGTTAAGGAGAGATTATGGAAGGAATGAGTGAGTGTCTAGAGGTAGCAAAGAAAGGAATAAAAAGTACATTTCAAGTATTTGGGTGCCTTATAATCTATTGAAGTTTCATAAATCAATTGAATGACTGCAATTATTAGTCTTACACCAAGAAGTGTAGGTACCTTAAAATGGGTAATATCAATCAAACAAGAAACATTTATTAGTGAAGCTGATAGGTGGCTAAATAGAAACATGTAATCAGGAAGACCTGAGTTCAAATCCTGATTTAGATACTTAGTAGCTGAGTGATCAGGCAAGTCATTTAACATTTCTCTGCTCAGTTTCCTCCCAAGGTCTTTCTGAAGATAAAATGAAATAGCATATTTGTAAAGTGCTTTGCATGTAGAATGTTTTTACATGAAGGGGAAAAGAAAATCTACACGTAAGTAAATATAAAATAAGCATGGAATGGAGGAGTAATGCACTAGAACCCATTTAGACTTTTTGTGAGTTCACAAAAATCCAATGTCATTTAAATGGGGATGGGATGGACTCCAGCTTCCTCTATGTTCCTCTAAATTTTTCCAAGTAACTTTTTCTCTTTCTGGGGACACCAGCTGTCTTCCTGCTGATCCCTTTCTGGCTACCCCTAGCATTTATAGTCTGTCCTCTTCATGATGGCACTGGTTTATTTTTATTCAGCACTTCATTATATACTATCTTGAATTTTCCAATTGTTCCAGCCATGTAAGTATTGGTTCCTCAAATAAGTTGTATACTGCTTAAAGTCAAGAACTATATTTTAAACTTCTTTGGAATTCCTATCACAATCTTCCATCTGAAATCACATATAAATAGCAGAACTAGAAATATTTGTTGAAGTAAATATTCACTTTATTGGTTGGCTTCTCTTCTTTCTACATTTTCAAGCTATTAAAAAATTAAGTGACTTTGGACAAGGGATTTAACCTTAATGGTCTTCAGCTTTTCTATAAAGCAAGAGGGTTGAATCAATTCACCAACTATTATTCATTCAGTACTTACTATGTGCCAGGAAACTGAGCAGAGAAATGCTAAATGACATACCTGATTACTCAACTATTAAGTATCTAAAGCAGGATTTGAACTCAGGTCTTCCTGATTCCTTGTCTCTATTTAGCCACCTACCAGCCTCACTAATAAATGATTTATTAAATTAAAAATAAAATTATTAAATTAAAAATTGATATTACCAACTTAGACAATTATGCTAAGCAATGGAAATAGAAAGAAAAAGTCAAATTAGCTTTTGCCCTCAAGAAGTTTATAATCTGATGGACAAGACAACATAAACTTAAATTGTTACTCAATTAGCCAGCATTTATTAAGTGCCTTCTCTGCACCAGGCACTGTGCTAAATGCTAGCATATTTATAAATAAAAGTAAAAGTCAGTTCCTGTTTCAAAAAGCTGATAATCTAATGGGAGAGACAGCATGCATACAACTATATATAAACAGAATAAATTGAAAATAATCAACAGAGGAAAGGCACTATAATCAAGGAAAATTAGAAAAGGCTTTCTGAAGAGGATATGATTTCAGCCAGGTCTTGAAGAAATCAAGGAAATAAGGGGAGAAGTGCAATGAAGGAGAGCCTTTCAGCTCTGGGGAACAGCCAATGAAAATGTCCAGCATCCAGAGATGGAGTGACTGGTTTGAGGAACACAGGGTGTCACGTATCAAAGGGTATGTAGGAATAGGATGCAAAAGAGGTTAGGTTACATAAAGCCTTGAATGCCAAAGAGAGGAACTTATTTTTGATCCTGCAGATGATAAGGAGTCACTGGAGTATTAGCATTAAGAGGGAGTCAGGGGAAGGGCATGTGTGTGAAATGGTCAGACTGTACTTGAGGAAGGTCACTTTGACAGATTAGTAGCAGATAGATTGAAGTGGGGAGAGTCTTGTGGCAGGCAGCCCATCAACCATGTCACCATGAGGAGATGGTGACAGAATCAGAGGAGAGAAGAGGGGATAGGAGATATGAGATATTGGATATGGGGAGCTGAGGGAAAACAAAGACTCAAGGTTCATTCTTGGGTTTGTGAGCTTGGGTGACTGAAGGATGGGGTACCCTAGAGAGTGAGAAAAAAATTTGGAAAGGGAGCTTTTGGAGGAAAAGATAGTAAGTTCAGTTTTGGACATATTGAGCTGTACATGTAAGATTGGAAGTCAGCAGAGAAGTTAGGGCTGAATAAGTAATTATATATACATATATAATATATACATTAGAATACATTATATATAAATAGAATATATACATACACACATATACATTTATAAATATAAAAAAATAGAAGATAGCCTTAGAGGGAAAAACATCAGTTGATAATTTCTAATGTATCTTCTAGCTCTAAAATAATAAATCTTGGAAACTGAAGACTGCAAGGGAATCACATGTTAGTGAGATGAAGCAAGAGATCTGATTGGTTTAAGGGGAACAATAAAGAAAAACACTTTTAGGGAAAAAGAAAAGAAGGCTGGAGAAGACAGATTGAAAAGGGACATACTCACAAAGTATTTGAAAGGCTCTCATATGGAAAAAAGAATAGATTTGTTCTGCTTAGCCCTAAAAGCAATGGGTAAACTTAACACAGAGAGAGATTCATACAAAAAGGTAAAGGGCTGCCTTGAGAGGTAATGAAAGTCCTAAAATGTCAGCTGGGTGATCAACTTGTTGCAGATGAAGTAAAAGGCATTTCTATTGTGCTAGACATTAGACTAAATGCCTTCTGATGTCTCTTAACTCTGTGATTGTGGAACTGTATGTACATTTATCTAAGAAAACCCCCCAGCTATATGAAACTCCATTTAGAATGAGAATTCATGAATAGGAGTAATAGATCTTATGGAACTAGGGGTTGTTTTCCTTTTGGTTATGCTATTCCTTGACTATTGTTTCATATCTGAGAACTTTATCTTACTAGAAGTTTGGACATTTCAGGGAGAGTTCAGACATTGCAAGGGCCATGAGGACAGAGAAGAGCTGTTTTGGGATTGAAATAGAGGAAAACAGAAGACATCAAGGAAATTCCACACTAGGGAATGGTAACATGCTTTGAGGTGTAGCATAATAAGAAAAGGAAGTGACACAAAGTGGTGGGAAGGAGTCAGAAGATAGGGGTTCCATTCTCAACTTTCCTAAATGGATAATCAGGAATAAATCACAATTTCTTTGAGTTGTAATTTATCTTTTTGGTAAAATGATGCAGATGAACTAGATAAACCCTAAGGTCCCTTCTCTCCCACATACTTCTACCTCTTGGAATCATTAGTTTCCTTCAAATACTCAGTTCATTTCACATTCTACATAAAACCTTTCCAAATCCCTTTACTGATAGTCTCCCTCCTTCCACTCTCAAAATATCTTGTATTTTATTTTCTATATATATAGTTAAATAGTATGGAGAGTGCCTGGAACTAGAAAGATCTGAGTTAAAATTCAGCCTCATATTCTCCCTATCTATGTGACTTTGGGCAGGTCATTTAGCCTCTGTATGCCTGAATTTCCTCAACTGTAAAAAACAGATAACAACACCAACATCCCAGGGTTATAGTGAAGATCAAAAGAGATA
This sequence comes from Myrmecobius fasciatus, assembly GCA_023553655.1. Classification (NCBI taxonomy): domain Eukaryota; kingdom Metazoa; phylum Chordata; class Mammalia; order Dasyuromorphia; family Myrmecobiidae; genus Myrmecobius; species Myrmecobius fasciatus. Next base: position 3,758 of record JAJPUD010005428.1, read on the forward strand.
ATATAGGTAAAAGGCCTAACACAATGTCTGAAACATAGTAGGTACTTAATAAATATTTGTTCACCTCCACTACTTATAACAACATACAAATATTGTTACTCCTCCAGCTAATTTATAAACTCCTCTAAATCAGTAATTCTTTTTGTTTTTGTCTTTGTTCTCCTAGCGCTTAGTAGAGTAATTTGCATATAGTTAGTACCTACTAAACACTTGATTTATGCATAGATGAATTCTATCAGAGTCTTAAGGATGATTACTAAAATAGCAGATTTTTTTTTTGGGGGGGGAAGCACAGACAGTTTAGTCTCTGGAGAAGAGAATCAACAACCATTATAAAGAAGATGGCAGCCAGTTGTTCTGTAGTTCTTGAAAAGCTCTGAAAAGAGCAACTGAGCTCAAATTTCAGCATGAAGGAGTCATTAAATATAAAACTCTTCCTGACAATAATGGCTAAGAAGTACTGGAATGGGTGACCCTGGTGGCCATCTCCTCTAGATGTCTTTCAGTGCATTACCTCATGTTGAGGTCATGGTCCTGCCTGAAGAAGACAGGGTGGGTTGACATCTTTGGCTTTCTTTTAGACCTTCTGTGATTCTTGGGATTTGTTAGTTGTGTTCATCAAGGCTAGAGAGCAAACAAAAAATATGGAGGTGACAAATTATTGCAATAATTGAGAAGGGGTCAACATGGGTTAATTTTTTGATTGATTTAAGATTCTTATTTGAAAGCATTGACCTCTTCCTTCTTAAGCACTCATTGCTGTATTGTAGTGGAAAGAAAGAAAAGAAACATTTCTCCCTGAGATGTGGGAAGGTTGTAATGAGAAATTGGCTCTGGTATTGATTCTCTGCTCCATAGTATTCCAATATGCAAACACAAAGGGACTTTGTGTGGCTGAGAAAGTACCCCCAGCTTTGAACTTCCCTACCCTCCAAATAGAAAATCATTGTGAGGCACCTCTAGGCAAAGACAAGGGACTCAATTGGTACAGACTTGTGGCTCAGCCCTAGGACCCCGAGGAGAAGATGAAGATTTAGTGATTTTACAAAAGACAATAAACTTAGAACAGAGGGGAAATGGGGATGTCTGAAGTTATTGTATCTTGTTATAGATGGGGTGCCATAAGACTGCTTCATTCATTAAAGGTGAATGGGAAGGCAGCCTAAGTAATGGAGCCAGCTTTCTGTTAGAGTTTGGATAAGTCTTTGTGTCAGGAACTCTCAGTGAGATGAAGGACCACAATTCCTGTTTTCTTGCATCTCTTGGCCCATCTACCCCCATCTAGGAAACCTAGGAAACAGTAGCCCCAATTATATTGAGAAAACAGCCCATTTGTAAGTATACGGTTCATGATATTACAGAAAAAAAGTTATATTAAAAAAATAAAAAAGAGACAACCTTGAATGATTAACTCATTAGTACCAATTCATTTCAACCCAAACAACATTCATTATGCATCTATTCTTTGACAGGCACTGTGGCTACAAAGGGAGAAAAAGTTTCTGACCTTAAAAATCTTACATTCTATTAGATAGAATAAAAATCTAACCTGTGAAATATTACAAAGCAACTTTCAAAATTACTTTGTGATGTTTTATATATATTTTGCATTTATTAATTTGTGTACATACTGTCCCTTTCCCCAAGCATTATGTAAATTCCTTGGGGACCAAAAGAGTCTCCCCACTTTTTTCTGTATTCTTAGCATATAATCGTGGAAATTTTAGACACTCAATAAATGATTAGTGCTGAGTTGAATTATCCTGAATAATTTCAGGAGGGATAAGACACTGATTTCTGCTGTGGGGTAGGGATAGTTCAGAAAAAAGCTTTATGTAGAAGGTGGAACATGGGCTATCCTTTGAAGGGAGTTAAATTTTTTGGGGACTGGAAAAGAGCCACTGAATTTAATAGTTAAAAAATTGTCATTCACTTCAAAGAGAGCAGTTCTCATTATGTGAATGGATAAGAAACCAGATTGTAAGAAGTTGAAAAGTAAATGGAAGATGAAGAAATAGAAGAAGGAAGTTTAGAAATTTGCTTGTTATAAAGAAGAGCTGTATGATCAAAACTTGAGGGAATAGATGACAGGGACAAGTGAAGATACCAGAAATTTATGTCTATTTTTGGAATCACATTTCTAAATATGAAGAAACTCTAGTAGGGTCCTTTCCCCCCCTAGCCCCAATGTTTTTTTGTCCAGTGGTCTCTAATAGTCAAAATGTAGGATGGAGGGAAGTGGTTATTTTTCTTTCTTTTTCTTCTCAGTATTGTGTTTCTCTAGTTCTATGGCATGGTCACTGATTTACACAAATTCTTAGGAGAAAAGAAGGACAATTTTCTAGAGTTCTCTATCACTTCATTTTTTCCCCATGTGAGATAATAGTGAAGCTTGTAGAGTTCTCCTCTTCCCCGTAGTCCATTTATTTCTTTTTCTTTCTCTCTCCCTCCTTCAGTCCTTTAATAGTCTCCAGCTCTTTAGTATTATACTTTTTTTGAAGACATGATGATTCATTCTTCACTTTATCTCTTAGAAAAGAGGGATGAGGCAAAGATCTCAACACTAGCTATTCTTAAATTTAGAATCTTCCTAGGAGGCACCATGGTAAAAGAGGATTAAAAATGAATTCGTAGTCAGAAGGTCTGGGCTCATAAACACTTTTAGCTGTAAAAGAAAGAACAGTAGAGAAATTTAAGGATTTTCTCATGGTCTTTGTACTAAGTTTACCGGCCAAGCTGAAATCTAATTGTGTCTGCTAGGCCAATTCTCTTTTTGCTACCCTATACTGCATCTACTTTGAAACCCTTATTTTGGCATTTGAGATCCTCCTACAATTTGGCACTATCCTTTCCAAATTGGAAAATTAGCTTTCATTTTACATCTTTAGTCAAACTAGACATCTTACCATACACATAATGCACTTAGACTTTTCCCTATCTTTCTCCACACATGGATGTCCTTCTATATCTCTGCTGGAAATTTTCAAAATTTATTTCAAATATAACTCAGATGCCATCTTTACTGTGGAGCTTTTTCTGAACTCTTTAACTGAAAATTCTCTCTTTTTCAGCCTTTATATAACATTCTCTATGTCTTTATACTTATGATGGTCTATATTATATTATAATTATTTCTTAATGTCATATTCCCTGAATTATAACTTTCATGAAGGAAGAAACCAGATCCACCAATTCTCCTCAAAAGCCAGAACTTTATGTTGATGTTTGCATCTCCAGAGCCTAACATAGCACAATTGACAATAATGAATGCTTAAGGAGTGTTTATTAAGTTGAACTGAATGTCTCATTTTTATGTTTCTCTCAAAGCTTATCCAAGTTTTCAGCACATAGCAGGTGTCTAACACACTCACCCTGTGTGTCCAATCCACTTCCAAATATCACTGTCTCTATATTTACAACACTCTCTACATTCATATTAATATCATCAATAAAGCTGTAATGTAGTTCAGGAGTTCATCATCTGTGGCAAGCAACACTGAAAAAGTCTTTTAATTGGCTTCCTCAATTCACCTTGCTACCTACACCAATCCATCCATTCAAATGCCAGAATAATTTTTCTAAAGTGTATGTCTGACCATGCCCTGAGTTCACCTATCTCCATATATATCTTGAATGTTCCTAGTTATTTACATCTCTCAGAAGAAATAAACTCTTGGAAGGCAGGGACTGTTCCTCCTTTTTTTTTATTGTGGAGGAGATGGATAATTGAGTTTGGGGGAAACATGTTCTCCCCAGGTAAAGCCAAGAAAACAGAACTGTGGGGTTTATACTTCTCTTCCTCCATGCCTTTCCATTGGCAACAAGATGAACAAGAATGATTCTATTTTAAAAGATCTCTAGAATTCTGAAAAGACTAAACTGAGAGAAATGCATGTATCACAGGAATCGACCTGACTTCTAGCAACTCCTCTGACTCTAATATTCACATATTTCTCCCATTTCCATTTTGGGATATGTCACTGATTGGCTGAGTATTCTGAGGGGACGTACAAAGCTACAAAAATCAAGGTGTATCCTAAAAAGTGGAACATGTTCCTAGTCCAAGTGGTCTTCCTTAGTACAATAATACATTTATTTTCACTTTAGCCTAGCTACACATTTCTTGATTCCCCAGTCTTGCAGATCTCATGATAGGTGAAATTTTCCTTGGAATATCATGAAACCAAACTGGGAATACATGATAGTATTCCCAGAGTTTTGCACAGTGCCTGGCGTATAGTAAGTACTTAATCTATGTTAGTTGAATGAAGAGTCAACTTAGTAAGTTGAATTTAGTCATGTTTCCTAATTTCTCTGAACCTCAGGCTTTTTTCATCTATAAAAAAATAGTGTACCATTCTGGTGACCTTATGAAGTTTTTCATTCAGTTCATCAAACCAGTATTTATTATTCACCTTGTGCAAATTCCTGTGATAGGCACTAAAACTACAAATATAAAGTGAAAGACAGTTTCTGCTCTCAAGAATCTTTCATCATTTCTGGGAGATAAAATACTTACACAGATAAGTAAACAGGATAATATAAGGAGAGAGAAAGAGAGAAAGGGGCTGGGACAGACAGACAGAAATGGAGACAGAGAGACAGTGATACAGTGAGTGAAAGACAGAGAAGGAACATTATTGATTAGGGAGATCAGAAAAGGCTTCCTGGAGGTGATGGATCCTCATATGAACATCAAAAGTCTAAGGGTTATTAAAAAAAAAAAAACCCAGGGACTAAAAGAAAATTCCTTCCAGGTATGTAGAACAGACCCTACAAAGACAAATAGGTGAGATATAGGACGCCAAATTTCAGAAACAACTGATAGGCTATTTCAGATAAAACTGAGATTGCATAAAGAAAAATTTGAAACTTGTTTGGATCATCATGAATGATTGCCAATTTCTGGAGGAGGAGATTGTATTTAAACTTAGAAGAAATAGAAAGCTATCACAACTACTTGAGCAGAGGAGTAGCAGAGTCAGATCTGTGCTTTTGGAAGAATATTTAGGTATCATGTAGAAAGTGCATTGGAAAAAGGAAAGAGAATTAGAAGCAGGGAGACCTTCACCCTATTGGCTATTGCAGTAGTCTATGTGGGAAATGAGTATGGGAACTTGAGTAGTGGTCCTTTTAAGGACATTTGGGACAGCTCTAAGAAATACTGTGAAACTGGAACTAACAAGACTTAAAAACTGGTTGGATATAGGGAGTGAAGGAGAACCTAGAAATGGTACTAACTCTGAGGTTGAAGACTTGGCTGACTAGAATGATGATGAGGATCTCAATGAAAACAGAAAATAAAAGCTGGAAGATAAGAACTGAAATTGGGATTTCATTAGTATAAAGAACTCTAGAGTGAAGGCTATCCTTTTAATAATTTAATTCTTAACCTTCCTGAATCTTACATTATTAGAGAGTTACCCAAGTTACCAAGAAGTTATGTGACTTGGCTCACTTGCAAAGCCAGGATGCACCAGAGGCGGGATTTCAACCTATGTCTTCTAATCCTTGAAGCTAGCTCTCATCTGCAATGACAGATTATCTGGACCAGATAATGGATTCCATTTTGGACAGATTGAGTTTGAGATGCCTTTGGTAATTAGAATGGAAATATTTAGCAGGCAACTAGTCTTTTTTCTAGTAAATTTATTTATTTGTTAATACACACTGCTTTATGAATCAGGTGGGGGAAGAAAAATTAGAGCAAAAGGGAAAAACCATGGAGAGAGATCAAATAAAAACAGAAAAAAAAAACCAAGTGAATATAGAATGTGTTGATTTACATTCAGTTTTCTTTATTCTTTTTTTTTCTGAATGCATGTGGCATTTTTGTCCAGCCTATTGGGATTGCTTTGGATTACTTAACCACTGAGGAGAACCAAGTCTTTCATAGTTGATCATTGCACATTTTATTGTATACAATGTATTCCTGATTCTGCTTGTTTTGCTCAGCATCAGTTCATGTAAATCTTTCCAGGCCTTTCCATATACAGCTTCTTCATCATTTTTAGAACAATTATGTTCCATTACTTTCATGTACTACAGCTTGTTCACTCATTCCCCAACTGATGGGTATCTACTTATTTTCCAATTATTTGCTACCATAAAAAGAGCTGCTACAAACATTTTTGCACATGTGTGTTTTTTCCCTCCTTTATGATTTCCTTGGGATACAGACTCAGAAATGGCACTGCTAGATCAAAGGGTTTGCACAGTTTGATAGCCCTTTGGGTATAGTTCCAAATTGTTCTCCAGAATGGTTAGATCATTTCATAACTCCACAAAAGATGCATTAGAGTCCGTTTTCCCACATCTCCTCCAACATTTATCATTACCTTTTCCTGTCATCTTAGTCAATCTGAGAGGTGTGAGGTGGTACCTCAGAGTTGTTTTGATTTGCATTTCTCTAATCAATAGTGATTTATAGCATTTTTCATATAATTATAGATGGTTTTAATTTTTTCATTTGAAAATTGTCTGTTCATATCCTTTGACTGTTTATCAATTAGGAATGACTTGTATTCTTATAAATTTAACACAGTTCTTTATATGTTTTAGAAATGAAACCTTTATCAGAAACACTGGCTGTAAAGATTTTTTCCCAGCTTTGTATTTCCCTTTTAATCTTGTTTCTGTTGGTTTTGTTTGTGCAAAAACTTTTAAATTTAATGTAATCAAAGTTGTCCATTTTGCCTTTCATAATATTCTCTAATTCTTCTTTGGTTATAAATTCCTCCCCTTTCCAAAGCTCTGATAGGTAAATTATCCCTTGCTCTTCTAATCTATTGATGCTATCATCCTTTATGCCCAAATCATATCCCATTTTGACCTTATTTTGATATGGAGAGGTAACTGGTTTTAAAGGATTGTCAGTCAGTCAATCATTTGTTATGTACTTACTGTGTTCTAGGCACTGTGCTAAATACTTGGGATTCCAAGGCAGGGATCCCTGTTTTCAAGGAGCACACATTCTCATGGGGGAGAAGGAGGAAGCAACTAATTATATGTATACAAGATACATATAGTGCAAATGGAAGGCAAACTCAAAAGGAAGACAGGGAGTAGAAGGAGGAAAGGAGAATTCATTGGGAAAAACTTTTTGGGGGAAATAGGGTTTCTGCTGAGTCTTGAAAGAAATAAGGAAACCCAGGAGGCAGATAGCAGGGACTGGCAACATAAAGGCATCGAGATGGAATATTGATTTTGGAAAACAGCAATTGGGTTATTGTGGCTTGATTATTGAATATATTCTTGTTGTTCAGTTGTTTTAGTCATGTCCAGCTCTTGGACAATATGGTCCATGGAATTTTTTTGGCAAAGATACTGGAGTGATTTGCCATTTCCTTTTCCAGTGGAAGACAGAGATAAATGATTTGCCCAGGTCACCCAGCTGTGAAGTTTCTGAAGTCCAATTTGAAACCCAGATCTTCCCTACTCCAGGCCCAGCCCTCTGTCTGAGCCATCTAGCTGCCTCCTTACTGAGTATGTAGAGAGAAGTAAAGTATAAGAAGACTAGGCAAGAGAAAGGACAGATTTTGTTAAATGAAAAGCAGAATATTTCACATGTGCGTATGTGTGTATATGTGGAAGTCTATAAAGCAGCAGAGAAGGAAGGAGCAACTTTCATCAAATAGCCTCAATTAGGGGAATTAAATATGAAAGCAGGTTCTTGTGGAGGGAAGGGGAATTTATCTTGGGAAGGGCTTGAGAAGAAATAAAATTTAGAACAGCTGCTGTAGTGAGTGGGACCTCCTGAGACAAGTTAGGGCTGATTATCCAAAAGATCTGGAAGTCATTTATATAGAGATAATAACTGGATATAAGTATTTAATGAAATAATAATTTGCAGATTGTTGTTATTATTTTAGAAGCATAAGTCTACTTCATTTCCTTGTGAAGTGAAAATGAAATATTGCCTCATTAGATTATAATTTTCATGGGGGCAGGTGCTATGAATAATGTGAACTTTGCATTTCTCCCACATTCCAGGATGATGCTTGGTACAAATTTGGTGCTTACTGAATGTTTAGTGAACTGAATTAAACAAAATTACATCCTCATATGCATAAATTCAAATAAATAAAATAGAGTTTAATTAACAGGATAAAGTGGGCATTTATAGGTTGGACAATATTGGGTTAATATAAGAAATTTTCCTAACAGACTTAGGACTGAGTTGAATTTTAATGGATGAGAGAGATATAGTTTGACAAATACGAGGATTTCTGGGCAGAACTTTGGAAGTAGATAGGAGTACATTGAGTCAGAGAAGGAAAAGAACCAGTTTACTTGGAATGTAGGACATGGACTGATATATCATGGGAGATGCATTGTTGTCATTCATCCCACAATTCTAACTCAAGTTCAGATTTGAAATGGTGGAAGGTACAAGGCTTGGATGAATAATGGGTTCAAACTCTGTAGGTGAATTCCAGAGATGACAGAGGAGAAGTGATGAAGGGTTATAGGGGAGCCAGGCGGTTCCAGCTGACAAGATAATGAACTATTGAATGAAAAGAGAAAAAAGAAAAAGAAAGAAATCCATTATAAATCCACCTTTCATGGAAGGTGAAGAAAGATAAACTCTCCTTCTTCCAGACACTGAACATTACTTTTTCTCCCCTTCAGTTTTTCAAGTTCATTGAAAATGACAACAAGCTTGCATTTTTCCCTTACTAGTATTTTCTTAGGCCTTTTTTCCTGGAAAGTTTTTGTCTCTCCCTATAGAAAAACCTTCCATTCCATAAGACACATATGACCAGATCTTAGATTCTAGAGTTTGAAAGAACTTTGGAGACTATCTATTGATTTATAGATGAAGCAGCTTAATTCCAGAAAATTTGTGACTTGTTAAAGGTCACACAAATGGTTAGTAACAAAACTAGGATTTAAATCCAGGTCTTCTGATTTTAAATTTAGTGTTCTTTTCACCAAACTATCATCTCTCAATGTTTTCAAAGTCCTTTATTTAATAACAGCCAACAGGAACAGTCTTCCTCCCATAAATACTCCCTTGGAATTATTACAAAGAAAAATTAGAAAGTCTATTCTAGGATTATTTCATTCTTATGAAATGAAAACATCCTTATCTCTGACCTGTTGTTAGCCCAAAGCTAATCACTTTCAGGCATTTGTTTGCTTATTCATTCAATTCATTCACTCAATTTTTCAATCAATATTTACCCGAGTGTCTATTATATGCATAACTATGTAGTAGGAATAGAGGAAAAATAGAAAGCAAAAATAATACACAGTCCCTGTCTTCATAGACCTTATAATCTAAATGAAGGATATGGCAACAGTTTGAATAAAATATTGCAATAATGAAAAATATTACCTAGTAAAATGCAAGATAAATTGTTCAAACAATGCTGCAGAAAATCAAGAGAGAGACTGAAATGGTCAAAGACAATTTTAAGTAGGAGATAGTGATTGAGAAAGGCTTTAAAAAATAGGTAAACGTTGAACATTTTGAGAAGGGGGAGGGCATTCTAGTCAGGAAGCACAATGTAGGTTAAGGCACAGAGAGTAGATTAACCATGAAGAACAGATGAAGAAAGTTGCTATCTGCATCCAGAGAAAGGACTGATAAATAAAAGTATATATAGAATACTTTTATATATTTGAATAAAATATATATGTGCCTCCATATACATATATGTGTGCCTATTTTCCTCCCCTCCTCTAGGGGGGAGGGAAGAAAAACAATTTAAAAATGAATTTACATGATAATTTTGTTGTATATTTGAAAAGAAAATGCGTATAGTAGATTTGCAGTTTCATGTGCAATTATCTTTTTTTATTATATCACACTATGGAAACGCTTATTTCATTACATATATTAAAAAATAAAATATAAAAAGGATAATGTAATTAGCACATAAACTTTGACTCTCTTTTTCAGAGTAAAATTGGGAAATGCTGAATATTTGGTTGTGGCTTTTCTATACCATCCAGATGTGCTTCCCTCTTTGTTAGGGACTAGCTACTTAACATCCCAGCTCTCTTTAATTACTTAGTGCCAATTAAGAACAGAAGGATATTACCCAAAGATATAGCACTATAAGAATTAGAAATCAAAGGGATGTCCTTGAATTGGGAAATGGCTAAATAAGTTGGTATATATGATCTGATGGAATTCATTTCAGCCTTCACTGGCCTGGATCCAGAGGGTCGCTCCTAGCTTCTTAAGGGCATGTCTCCTGGGCTGGATGCAACAACTGGCTTGGACCTAAAACTCGGCTATGTTGGGACACCAGAGCACTTGCATGATACTTTTCAAACTCATGAGATCATGGATTCTACACCCTGACCCAAAACAGAAAAGAACAAGCAAAAAGCTAAGGACCAAGGCCTGTTTGCTGGGGCCACATGGCTTCAGAGAGGAGAAAGGTCTAAGACTTTGCCCCTTTCAGAATAGTCTCTCATTCAATGTCATGAGTGAAGATGTCAATGAATGAAGCTAAATGAAATAAAGAGACTTTAGCTCAAGGTGATAGGCATTTTAAATGTTGCCAGAGCCTATCAGAGAGCCTTCCCTTCCTCTTTCACATGGTTACCAGTCAGAAGCAGAACCAGAACCAGAACCAGAATGTCCATTCATGTTTTATAGTCCCTCCAAGACCTTCCCTTACATATCTTGATTCTCCCAGAAGCCAATGCCCAAATGTACTCCATTTAGAGAAGCTGCATCATCCCAGCCAACTTATGAATCTGCACGTTTTCAGAATACAATAAAGTTAGATAGAATAGAGAATGTGTGTGATGGAAACTTCTTCCTCCTTTTCCTCCTCCTTTTTCTCTTCCTCTTCCTCCTCCTGTTCCTCTTCCTTTTCTTTCTCCTCTTCCTCCTCCTCCTCCTTCTCCTCTTTCTTTTGCTCCACTTCCTTCTCCTCCTCCTCTTCTTCCTTCTTCTCCACTTCCTTCTCCTCCTTCTGCTCCACTTCCTCCTCCTCCTGTTTCTCCTCCTCATCCTTTTTCTTCTCCTCCTCTTCCTCCTCCTCTTCTTCCTTCTGCTCTACTTCCTCCTCCTCCTCCTCCTCTTCTTCCTTCTTCTCCACTTCCT
>JAJPUD010005428.1:14835-84614 GCA_023553655.1 Myrmecobius fasciatus
CTCCTCCTCCTCTTCTTCCTTCTTCTCCACTTCCTCCTCCTCCTTCTGCTCCACTTCTTCCTCTTTCTCCTCCTCATTCTTTTTCTCCTCCTCCTCTTCTTCTTCCTTCCACTCTACTTCTTCCTCCTCCTTCTCTTCCTCCTCCTCCTCCTCCTCCACATCCTCCTCCTCTTCCTCACTTAACCTTTCTTTAAGACTTCACTTTCCTATTTTGTGAAATGATCCTTTCGATATAGGCTGCCATGTATTATCTCCCAGAGGTATTAGAAAAGCAGTAGACCAAGAGTGTGCTAGAATCAAATACTGCCATTGTCACTTTCAAGTTATATGACCAAGAAAATCATTTACCATGCTGAGACTTATTTTCTTTTCTGTAAAATGGGTTATATGATACTTGCAGTGCTTCTCTCATGGGGTTTGGGATAGTGAATAAAGTCCTTTGTAAAATTCTCATTATAGGAATGTCAGTATATAAAAAGTTGCTTAGTTGTGTTCAACTCTTCAAGACCTCATTTGGGATTTTCTTGGCAAAGATAAGTGAGCACTTTGCCCTTTACTTTTCCAGCTCTTTTTACAGATGAGGAAATTGAGGGAAACAGGGTTAAATAATTTCCCCAGGGTAACACAGCTAATAAGTATCTGGGACTTTGATCCCCCTGTCTTTTTGGCTCTGGGGTCAGCAGTTTTATCCACCTAGAAGTGGATGGAGTTCTAAATAAATATTAGTTATTACTGGCCAAGTGAAGCAGCATCATTAGGTAGCCCTGGGATCATTAAGATTGAAGGAAAGAATGGATGAATGAACAAGCATTTATTAAATGCTTAGGCTGGGAATACAAACACAAAAAGTGAGATGGTTCTCTTTCGAGCATTTAATATTCTTATACATGTAATGGAAAGATAGTTCTGGTCCAGAGCCTCACAGAGATAGTGATCCATTGAGCTTTCAATGCATACACCCTTCCAAAAGAAATAGTACTTCTTGACTTGGTTACTTAATGCTTAGAGAAAATGGTGGTGTGTGTGTGTGTGTGTGTGTGTGTGTGTGTGTGTGTGTGTAGTGTGTGTGTGTGTGTGTGTGTGTGTGTGTAGTGTGGGAGAAAGGTAATCGTACTAAACAAATGACAAGTTGCTAAGCTGGTTTGCTGAGTTGAAAAGCAAAACATACTTTGAAAACCAACTAGATCTAGTAGTTAATTAAGTTTGCACTTATGTAAGCCTCTCTTAAGGTGGCTCAGTCCTCAGGGTACTGGGGTTATGGATGGACTATGGATGACTTGTAGGCTATGTAGGGATCCTCTTGCATTTGTCTTGGAATTCTATTTACTTCCTTCAAAGGGTTGCTAGGTGATTTAGTGGTTGTGAAGATCTGAGTTCAAATCCCACATGGACACAACAATTATCAGCCTCATCTGGTACAATGGAGATAATGATAGCACTCAACTCATAGGATTTGTGTGAGGACAAAAGAACAACACACATTTGCACTTTGTAAACCCTTCTTAAATAACTTTATGAATAAATGCTAGTTATTATTGTTATTATTAAGATTATAAATATTATTCTTGTTCTTCTAAAGAAAGTTCATAAAAATATTGTTCCTGGTCTTCTTCTCTGTCTTTTGCCCCCCACCCCCATTCTTCTATTTTTAAACTTAAAAAGCAAGATCCTTTAGATTGTTGGTATGGTGATGTATTTGTACCTAGATATTTGGAAACTTTAATAGAACATTCCCAATGTACCTACCTTCTGCCTTTCTAATCCCAGTTACCACTGACCACTGAAATTGGTGAGTCTTAGCTCCCTGGAGAACCCAGTTTGTGATTAGGTCTATACATGATGCAGTCCCTGTATGTCTTTACTTTAAAGGAAGAGAGAGAGAACCAGACATAGCAGGTTCATTGGTAATGAACATGAACTATGATGTTTAATAAGCTAATGTCCAGTCAGTTAGCAATCATTTTTAAGTCTCTAATTTGTTCTAGGTCCTGTGCTAAATGCTAGGGATACAAAAAGAGAGAAGGCAGAAAAACTAGTTCATACCATCAAGGAGCTCACAAGATAATGGGGGGGGGATGAATATAAAAACAACTATATGAATACAAGATCTTCTCTCTCTCTCTCTCTCTCTCTCTCTCTCTCTCTCTCTCTCTCTCACACACACACACACACACACACTCACACATTCACATACACACCCCCTAACACTTTCTCTGTCTCTCTCTCTGTTTCTCTCTCTTTCTGTTTCTTTCTGTATCCCTCTCTGTCTCTATTATCTCTCTGTTTCTCTCTTTCTTTTTGTCTCTATCTCTGTCCATATGTTTCTTTCTCTCTGTTTCTGTCTGTTTTTCCATCTCTGTCTCGGTCTTTCTTTGTCTCTCTGTCACTATCTGTCTCTCTCCTTTCATGCATGTCCATACTATATTTCTGTTAGCTGTAATCTCAGAGGGGAAATGAGAAACTAACTTTAAGGAGAATCTTTTTGGAGAAGGTAGGATTTTAGCTGAGACTTGAAGAAAGACAAGAGTTAAAAATAAGGAGGGAGAGCATTCAAGGTATGGGGGAAAGTTAGTAAAAATGCTGAGTCAAGAGGTAGAGTATCTTGTGTGAGAAACAATGAAGAAGCCACTGTTGATACATAGAAAAATGTGAAAAAAAGTTCTAAGAAGAATGGAAAGGTAGAGGGGCCAGATTATTAAAGGCTTTAAAAACCAAATACAGAGGGGCAGCTAGGTGGCACAGTGGATAGAGCACCAACCCTGAAGTCAGGAAGACCTGAGTTCAAATCTGGTCTCAGACACTTAACACTTCCTAGCTGTGTGACCCTGGGCAAGTCACTTAACCCCAATTGCCTCAGCAAAGAGCCAAAAAAACCCCAAAACAAATAGAGAATTTCATATCTATTTATGTAGGTAATAGGGAGCCATTGGAGTTATTTGAATAGGAAGGTGACAAAGTCAGTTCTGTGTTTCAAGAAGATCATTTTGACATGTGAATGAAAATTGCATGATGAATGGAATGGTAAGAGTTTTGAAGCAAGGAGACCAAAAAGCAAACTATTTAAATAGTGCATCTGTGAAGTTATGAGGGCCAGGTGGTAGCAATGCCAGGAAAGAGAAGGAGGTGTGTATGAGAGATTTTAAAAAGGTAGAATTAATAGCACTTGACAATAGATTGGAGGGGGACTAAGAAAGAGGAAAGATTTGAGGAAACCTAAGTTGTGAATTTAGGTGACTGAGAAGATAATGGTGCTCTTGGAGATAAAAGGAAAGTTTGGAAGAACAGAAGGTTGGGGGAAGGTAATAAACTCAATTTTGGATATAATGACTTTAATATGTCTACAAGATATATATCTAAAAATGTCTAAGAAGAAGTTGGAGATATGAGAATGGAAGTCAAATAAGAGAGTAAGGATAAATAGTCTTGAGAATCATCTGCAAAGAGATGATAATTGAATCCATAGGATTTGATGAGATCACCAAGTGAAATAGTAAAGAAGAAGAAAAGAGGATGAAGAAGGATGAGCTATGAGATATGCTGCAAAGGAAGTGGAGGAGAGATTACAGAAGTAGAAGGAGACCCACAATAAACCAGTGTGGTGAAAACCTAGAGAAAAAGATCAAACAGAAGTTGATCAACAGTATTTATGGCTATAGAAAGATCAAAAAGGATGACATTTCAAAGAGGCCATCAGATTAGGTAATTAACAGATCTTTGCTAACTTTGGGGGAAAATTCTTTTAACTGAATGATGAGATCCAAAGTCAGAAAGCAAAGAGTTAAGAGAGAAAGAAAGGAGGCACTACTTTTCAAGATTAGCCACATATCTCAAACTTTTTAGACATTTCTAGCTATATGTCCTTTAAACATTTTAAAGTTATGTCCAAAATTGAGCTTATTATTGTCTCCCAACCTTCTGTTCTTCCAAACTTCCCTATTACCTCGTAGAGAAAAGGAAGTAGAGACACTGTCTTTTCAAGAAGAAAGCCACAAAAATATAGGATGAAAGCATGTGCCGATGGATGGGTCAAGTGTGGGCTTTTGAGAATGCAGGAGAGGGGCATGCTTATAGGAAACAGAAAAGCAGATCGTAGACAGGGAGATTGAAAATTAGTGAGAGAAAAGTGATGAGAGAAGGGATAATTTGCTGGAGAATATGGGATGGAATAGGATCAATAGTGCATGTAGAGGAGTTTGTCTTGACAAGAAAGGTAACTTCATATCAGATAGAGGTAAAGGAGGAAATAATAAAAAGGCATATGAGTGAAGTCAGATGAGGAAGAGGGGAGAGGAGAGGTTCTTGGTTAATGTTTTCCATTTTTTAGATGTTTGAACTGAAGTTCTCAGCTGAGAGAGTATAAGAGGGGAAACTATGAGAGATTTGAGAAAGATGAAAACATTTGGAAAAGTTTGCATGGTTAATAGGATAGTGAGTCAATTGGGAAGGTTTAGAAGAATTGTCCTGCTGAAGTGAGATCCCAGTTGTTATATAACATAAATTTGTAGTGGACCAAGTTAGCATAGTTTCATGATTTTCTCCTTTTCTTTAGTACCATAAGAATAGGAGTAAAAGCAGCAAATGAGTGTGATAATCGAAGGTTGTATCTGTCAGGGCATGATTGATGATAGGATAAAACCGCAAGAGATTTGAGAGTAGAATTGAACTAATTTTCCAGTGGGTCAAGATGTTGAATGGAGAAAAATGTGTGGGTGAGAGCTAGAGAAAGAACTAAAGGGTGGAGGTCATGGTGAGGAAAAAGAATAAGGTTAGAAATTGTAAAGCAGTGGGAAAGATGGGATAATTAAAAATATGAAGAGAAAGAAATTTCCAATTTCGTGAATATGGAGATGGAGCCCTCGTAAGTTTCTCCATGTAAAGCTGAAGTGGAGTGGTCCCATTTAAGATGTGCCCTGGCCAGAGCAGAATACAGTGAAGATACTCAAGACCATGCTTCTCTCAGTGCCGCCTTTGCTAAGACTGACCTGCAAAATCAGGTGGGCCAGCTTCTCTAGGAGCTTCTTGGTAGTAGAAGTGGGGGCAGCTTCTGAAGGCTGGCATTGGATACCATGGCTTTGACCTGAGGAGTTTAGTCATTTGAGTTGCTGAGAAGGTCATCCTCACATTTGTAGCTCATTTGCCCTGAAAACTAATGCTCAAAATTTGATTAATAAATCATGAACTCTTCTCTTCTCACCTCTCCCCCAAATAAAAACATTCCCCATTACTACCACCCCATAACTGACCACTATAGGCCCCCTGACAATCAATTATCCACCGGAGATGAAATTATTGTTTAATGGTTCCTGGAACTGGCTCCTGCTCTGACATTCATCACAATCAATAATGCATCAGCAGGGACAAAAGAAATTACCTGCCTCCTGCTAAGTGAAGGAGTCCATTTATATTCCACACAGCCCCTTCACACCAACTGAGCAGGCCACCACAGGTGGGTTTCCCTATTCACAAATCTCTCCCTCTCCAGAGGATGAACATAGACAGAGGCATATGGGTCCTGCGGAAAATAGTTGTTGTTTATCTCCTACTTATGAGCTGCAGAGTTGTGGAAGTCTTAGGACAAAGAAGGGATGGTCAGGGAAGCAGTCTGTGATAAGGATGAAAAGGTGACTGAGGCAAAGACAAGACACTGTAGATTGTAAACTCCTGGAAAACAGGATTATTTTGTTTTTTATCTTTGTATTTTCAGTGCCTACCTCATTATTTTTCATATTTTGTTAGGTCATTTTTCATTTGTGATCAACTCTCTGTGACCCCATTTGGAGAACTGTAATGGTCTACCATTTCCTTCTCCAGCTCATTTTACAGATGAGGAAACTGAGACAAACAGAGAAGTACACAGGTTCCCTCAGGCTGTAAAATGTCCAAGACCAGTTTTGAACTCAAGATGAGTTCTGGCATTCTATTCACTGCCACCCAGCTGCCCATTTTGCATTCAGTAGGTACTTTAATAAATACCTATTGAAATGGATTCAATTGAATTGGCCAAGACATTTCTGAAATCCAGATCCCTTGCTTTAACCTTCAGTACTTTTCCAATTTACTCATGCATTAATAAAAATTTACATGGTACCCACAGGAGCCATAGATGGATTTCAGCAGTGATCTAGTTTATATCATACTTCAACTTGCAATAATTTAAATTTATTATCTTTAATATATTATTATTATTTATTAAATTTATTTAAATTTTCTTTTTCTGACCAATGCTTGTATTTTCTTTATATATTTACTTGGACATAGGGAAAAATAGTTAAATTATAGTACTCATAGAGTGAGTATAGAATATAGAATTCTACTCCCTATGGAACCTGATTGAATTAGACCTGACTTTTTTCCAGTGATCCATTCAATAACTCCAATAACATATCATATCAGCTACATTGGACTTAAATTGAGCACCAGGCTACCCTCATTGATTTCTCCTCCAGTTTTAATGATAGTTATCTGTGTTAGGTGGTGGAGTAATAGGGTGCTGGGCCTGGAGCCCATCTGGCTTCAGACACTTATGCCTCAGTTTCCTCATCTGTAAAATGGTTTAGAGAAGAAATTGGTAAACCATTCCAATATCTTTGACAAGAAAACCCCCAATAGAGTCACAAATGGAATCAGACACAACTAAAAATTACTTAAATACAACTGATAAGCATTTCTTTGACTTATGGCTCCTTTCTTTGGAAAAACTACTACCTCTCAGTCATGTGTCTTTAACCCCTTTCCAGATGATCCTTTTTAAAGATAAAACTCAGAAGCTCACACATGGCAACACAACTAGGCAGGAGTGAATGAAACATCCTCTGCCAGACTGGGAGTGTTTTATTGTGATTAAAAAAGGTTATTCCTTAAAAGAACAATCTATATTGGTAATTAAGTGCTGAGGTCTGTCAGCCTTGTGCTGTGAAGGGTATAGCATTGCTGTCAAGAACTTTCAATTGTTCACAACTTGGTTTATAATCTTGGCTCTCTCTTTCTACTCCCTCCTAAATATTAATGAAGAAGCTAAGAAGATGTAAATCTAGAATACTCAGGTGTCCCTAAACAGAAACTTCTGATTTCTGATTGTTCTCAGCTATGGAGATCTGCAGTAGGGTCACATAATTCTAGTAACAACTTAACCTTGTTTGGCTCAGTTTTCTCATCTATAAAATGAGCTGGAGAAGGAAATGGCAAATCACTCCAGTGTCTATGCCAAGAAAACCCCAAATAGAGTCAGGAAGAGTCAGACGTGGTTGAAGTGACTCAAAAATAATAAAATGATTTGGAGAGGGCAGACTTGGTTTTGAACTGTATGAACTGAGACAAGTTAGTTCCTTCTTTGGGCATCAGTGATTTTATCTATAACATATGAGAGTGGGGTTGGATTATGTGGTCTCTAAGGTCCTTCCTTACTCTAAATTTTACAAGACTTTTCCCCCAAAAGTATCCAGAAGAACTCTAGATAGAGAGCTTTCAGAGAAGGATGATAACCAGAAATAGCCACTTGGATAGATGAAGTGAACAGATGTCTAGGGAGAGGTAGCTAAGTAGCACAAGGTCTAGAAGCACTCTGGGAAGATCTGAGTTCAAAACCAGCCTCACACATTTATTAGTTTCATGGTTTTGGAAAACATACTTACCTTCTTCTTGACTCAGTTTCCTTGATTGTAAAATGGAAATAATAATAGTACCTACCTTCCTGGGTT
This sequence comes from Myrmecobius fasciatus, assembly GCA_023553655.1. Classification (NCBI taxonomy): domain Eukaryota; kingdom Metazoa; phylum Chordata; class Mammalia; order Dasyuromorphia; family Myrmecobiidae; genus Myrmecobius; species Myrmecobius fasciatus. The sequence goes on from JAJPUD010005428.1 coordinate 22,533, forward strand.
GTTGTGAGAATCCAGTGAAGTAACATTTGTGAAATACTTAGGAAGGTCTCTCACCCCACATTATTTCTTCTATCCACTTGTCATAATGACTGCCTAATTCTACCATTAGAAATGCACTCCTTTAGATTAATGAGTCCATTTTTAAAAGGCAAAGACTTTTGGGAGAATAAAACATGTTCAGTTATTATCAGCATTTTCTACCGTGGTACAAATTATTTTAATAGGTTATGATAACTGAGCAAAGTATCCTGGGAATAGAAGTTTGAGTAAGAAGTGGAGAGGGAATGGATCAGGCAGGCTTAGGTGGGTCACTGCAGTGAGTATCTTGAGGGCAATGAGAACAAGGTGTGGGGGGCAGTTCCAAGAGTGGAAAAGTGAAAAATATGAGTCCAAAGGGCCCTGAGGATAATCTGCCTTTTTCATCATTTTGTCTACGGCTGACCCTGAATATAGCTATAACACAAGTAAAACCGAGGGGATATCCAGCCTAATTACTTAACATAAAGAAATAAACAGCAGAATAGTTGAATTAGAGAATCTCAAAGTGGGAAGGAACATTAGAGTTCCTCTAGACTAATCTATGGGCAGATATCTTTCCTACTTCATCCCTTCAGGCAGCCATCAACTTTCCTATTCCCTTCTCTTTTAGATAGTGGAAGACAGATATCACATCTCCCCTTAATCTTATCTTTTTTTTTTTTTTCCAAAACAGATTTATTCAGTTTCTTAATTCCCCTCATCATTGAGATCACCTTTCTTTGGCCAGACTCTTGTCTCAATATATTTCTTAAAATGGGATGCCTATAACTGAACACCATTTTCCAGATGTTCTCCAAACAGCAGGATATAATGGGACTGCTGTGTCGTGATTTAGATATAGTGCTTCAATTAATGTAGCCTGAGTTTGCATTACCTTTTTAAAATAAATGAACCAACATTTTTGGTGTAGGATCCCTGCTTTTGTGAGGTTAAAAGAATGGAGGCTCCTGCTTTGGTGATTCAGGAGAAGTAGGCCTCAAACCTGTCAGTCAGTTAGGGGGCTGTCTCCTCAAGCAGGTGATGATTCTCCCCAATGGAATGGGCAGGTGAGAACTATTTGTTCCACCACCTATGAAGGGAGCTGAAGCAAGTCTTAGAGCTAGCAAGATATTAAAGATACCAAGGTCATCCACTGGATCCCAGGCCATTGCCAGTCATCTTGACTTTGGTCTTGACTCTGGAAGAGACAATGTAGCTGATGACTTAATATAACTCTGCCTCATTTAAACCCAATTCAGTCAGAAATCAAGACATCTTCTGTGATGTGATTGATACTCTGAAAATGAAAGGCAAATAATAAAACCAGAGGAGAACTAACAGGCTCAGAGGGTCTTTAGATTCTGCCCTCTTCTCTTACTATACTTCCTATAGTGCTATATATGTACATATGTGTGTGTGTACATATATATATATATATAGAGAGAGAGAGGAATATATATCTATATAGGAACATATATGTTCCTATATTTGGAGGCTAGATTGATATCTTTGGATAATTCCCACCCACTTGCCTGCCCACAGAAAACATTTCCCAAACCCCCTTAATTCTAGTTCATTCCCTCTGTTAATTATTTCCAATTTATATTTGCATGCTGTCTTCTCCATTAAACTTTAAGCTTCCTGAGAGCAGAAACTGTGTCTTGTCTTTCTTTGCCTCCCCAGAGCTTAGCACAGTGTCTAACACATGGTAAGCCATTAATAAATCTTCACTGCCTAACTGACTGATGGAAACATCCCATTTCCATTCCAACCACCCAAACTCCTAACAAGCTCAGGTTTAATTACAGATTAGTTAGAAATGGTATTCTTGGATCTATGTGTAAGGTCAGTCAGGAAAATGTCTTTAGTTAGCTAAATTTAAAAAATTCCTAAATTCCTAGTTTAGGAAGGAAGCATTTCTGGGTGTTTGGGAAGCATCATGTAAGGGAGAATGGTTGTAACTGGATAAAGCTTATATGATTCCTAGCTCTAGGGAGCGGACAACCACCTTGCATGAGTTTTATTCAATGGCTAAATAACATAGTCAACTGGATCTCAAGAAGCTGGAAAGTGGCATGTTGTAGTAGAAAAAGTTCTGATTTTACATGAAGAGGAAATGGGGGCAAATCCCAGCTTTGTTTGTTTGTTTTGTTTGTGAGAACTTACACAAGTTTATTTGAATCTCAGTTTCCCGTCTCTTAAAATTGGGGGAGAAGTGGGTATACAGACTGGATGATCTTTTCCATCTTTAAATTGATGATCCCATGAACCAGTGGAAAGAGCAGAATATTTTGGTGATGTTCAGGTTGAGCAATTAATAGAGTCTTTTGGTAGAGGCCCACAGGGAGAAGCAGTGTGGGATAATTAATTGATTTGGAGTCAAAAGGTATAATTTTGAATACTACCTATGCTATTTATTACCTGTGTGATTTTGATGAAGTACAAAATAAACAAACAAACCCCAATCCTTTCCTTCATAATGAAATGAATTAGTTAGGTGGGATGATTTCCAGATTTCCTTGTATCCTATGTTGATTTACTAAGACTATATTGAAGCAGCTGCCCAAAGGTCTCACCTCCCTCTTGGAAGATAAAGGGTTTCAAAGGCATTTTTGTTCCCTGTAACAGGAATGAGTCCATAAAATCAGGGGATTTTTTTTTTTTTTTTTTTTTTTTTTTTTGGCCCAGACATGATTATGACCCCACTGCTTGATTAAAACAGCTCTCTGCAAGGTTACCAGTAGTCTCATAGTTGCTAGATACAATGGCCTTTTCTCTTCCTTCTTGACCTCCATGTAGCTTTTGACATTGTTGATCACTCTTTCCTCCTGGATATTCTGAATTTTTGTGACACTGCTCTCCTCCTACCTGACAGATTGATATTTCTTATTTTTTTTGCAGTATTTACATATTCCCTGCCTGTTCTCTTTTCAATCCTAAATCTCTCTCCCCCCCCATCTTTTTCTTTATCATCTCTTCTTCCATGGATTCAAATATGATTTTTGTGCAGATAACTCCCAAATCTACATATCCTGCCCTAATTTCTCACCTCAGCCCCAATGCTGTATTACCAGCTGCTTACTGGGCACTCTCTACATGAATACTTAACAAGTTAAATTCAACATATCTCAAATAATACTTTGTATCTACCCATTGAAACCCAATTCTCCAACTTTCCCTATTTTCTATCAAGGACACCATTATCCATTTGATCACTCTATTAGATAAACTCAGTCATCCTTAATCCCTCTCCCTCTTGAATCCAATCCATTTCTTTTTTTTTTCTCTCTGAGGCAATTGGGGCTAAGTGACTTGCCCAGGGCCACACAGCTAGGAAGTGTTAAGTGTCTGAGACCAGATTTGAACTCAGGTCCTCCTGACTTTAGGGCTGGTGCTCTATCCATTGCACCACCCAGCTGCTCCCTTACCACCTAGCTGTCCCAATTCAATTCATTTCTAATTTCTACAGTGAAAACAGCCCTTGTATGTGGTTCCTTTCTACTCAGTCACCATCGTCTTTCAATTTCTCACCACCTCTTACCTGGATAATTTCAATAGTCTCCTAACTGGTTTCCTTGTCTACAATGTCTCCTCTCTTTAGTCCATCCTCCACACAGTTGACAAACTGATCTTCTCATAGCAGAGATCTGACTATGCCATTCCCCTTCTCAAGAAGATTTAGTGGCTTCCTATTCTCTCTGGGATAAAATACAAATTCTCCTCTTTGGCACTTAAAGTCCTTTATAATCTACCTCCAAGTCACCTTTTGCATTGACATCATTGAATATGAAGTCATATTTTGGGTTGGTTTGGAGAAGCTTGTCATGCTCTTTGTAAACTTTCTCTACTCCATTAATTTCTGCAATGTGATGCTGATGTATCTGCTGCAATTTTTATTCAGGTGGTCCCCTTACTTGCGGGGCACTCTCCAAAACTTGCAAGTTGAGATCAGAAAGTAACCAATGGAATTATGTTTTTGGTTGCCCCTAGGTACAAATAAATCAGCTAACTCCTTTATTCCCTTCTTTGAGGAAAATCTATGAGCCATTCTTCCATTTGGCTGCTACTTCTTGTGACTGTTTTGGGTCCATTTTTTGTTTTGTTTTTCCATTTTTTGTTCCATTTTTAGCAATAATATTACTGTTTTATATATACATATATATAAAACTATATAAAGATATATATATAGTTAAGCTCCCTAGTAGTAAATCAACTTATTGATTGTTGGATAATTAAATTAACACCTGTAGAGAGTTAAAAACAACAACAACAACAACAAAACTTTGATTCCTTTCTCCCTTTCCCCTTTTCTTTCCTCTCTAGCATTATGACCAGAGAAATAGAAGTGGGTTGCATAAAGCATTTGAAATTTTTACTTAGCTTGAGTCAACATGGCCACATAACTCCTAAGTGCTTTGTTGGGGATAAGAATTCTGCATTTCAGCTAATGGTGGATAGCAGGCTTGATCTTTTGCCAACACTGTATTCTTAACCATGAGAGAATTTTTCCAAGGTTTAGCTCTACAGGACTGGCCTTTGAGACCCCACAGTCACCTCCTTGTTACAATGGAGAATTGGAATTGGACTTCAGTGATGCATAAAATTAAACCTACTAAAAATAGTGCCCAGTGGATCTTTTGTTTGTTGAATTGGTGGGAAGTCTAAAAGTGCTCCAGGTTTCTTATGGTCCATATGGATAAAAATGTCACTAACTCTCAAATGTGTAAAGCTCCATCTCCTGCTTTTTTAAGGTGATGAGATTCTACCCATAACCTTCTTCAACCACCTACAATTGTGCTGCTTAGAGAATAGATATGAGCTTAGTTCATGTCAAACATGTGATCAAGTGAAGCCTGCTACTCTTTTTAATATGAATTATCTTATATACATGCAATTGATTTTTTTGGCATTCATATGAAGGACCTCACATTTATCCTTATTAGACTTTATCTTGTTCGATTTTGGCCCTGTCTCTATCTATCAAAAGTAATTTGAATGCTGATTCTGTTACCCATCATATTAGTCATCTCTCCTAGCTTTGTGTCATCTGCAAATTTGATAACATAACTTCCTTCAGTATTTTTATTCAAGTCCTAGTGAATAGTGTCAGGGGTGTCCTGATGAAGCAGGAAGATAGAGCATTCCAGTTCAGATTGGCATTCAGGGACCATTGCTTTGTGGGTATTAAGAGGTCCAAGTTAATGAGGAACCACGAGTCCCATTCAATCCCTCTCTTTCTCCTATTAGCAGAATTGAGCATGAGAATATATGAGTCCTGGTGAAGAGTATTTCATCCATGTGCTATTTATGAATTTGAAAATACTAACCTCACAATTAATAAGTATTGTTATTATTTTAGTAGTACAGTTATGCCTTCCACATTGCAGGGTATAGCATCCCTGTGATCTAGAAAATCCATCTAAAAGTTTTTAGTCTTCCCTTTGTAGCAGAGAAGTCTGATTTTTTTTTCTTTTATGGGGTGTTTACAGTATCTTACTGTAAAATTTGAATTAAGTATTTGATCACATGCCTTTGCCCCTGTGGCTTCCATAAAACTTCCTCCTCCCCCCCCATTCTCATTTAATTTCTTATTTTTATTTATTTAATTTCTCACTCTGTATATATCAAAACTTGATTGGGGAAAGTTATGATATAGAAGGGATAAATGTAGCAATAGTAGTTGATCGATGATAGTTATAATTACAATATTATTGGTAGTGAGAGTTTGATAATAATAGCCAAAACAACAACAATAAAGGTAACAGACATTATGATGTATTATCTGCAAATTTATGCATAATTAATTATACAGCTAAAGGTTGACCAAGAGCTGACCAGATGTCCTTAAAGATCTGAATTCAACTCCTGGCTTTGATATATACTGGCTGAAAAGACATTCAATCTTTCTCTGCCCCTAGATAATCCTCCAAGACTACAAGATGCAGAAGAGTCATTGATCTACATCGATAGAAGCAATTTCTTCACTGGGAGTTTCCTAACCACAGAAATCAATCATCAGTCTTTATCATCCTCATCATTGTAATGTGACTCAGTGCCCATCCTAGAAATTGAAAAAGGGATCAATTTGGAATCATGGCATCTGGCTTTGCTATTTGTAATCTGGGTGCTCTGGACACATCATTTCATCTCTCTGACTGGATGGATCTCCAAAGGGGTTTCCAGCCCTAAATCTGTGATCTAATGTCATTCTTTTTATGAGAAGCTGATGGATTCCAGTCCAAAGAATTAAGCAGAGGTGCCTGACACAGTCAGTCGTGGGTTGCTCATGCATTGAGTTTGGTATGTAAGCAGAGACACCCTCAGATCAAGGGTTTTCATAAGTTTACCTCTAAGACAAATCTAGACCGTGTTTCTTAGATCTAGATTCTGGATTCCTCAGGGAACTAGAACTATGTTTCTGAGCAACAGAGATGTCTGAAGCCTGGGGGAGCAGTGGCAGAGGGGGGCAAGCACCAGGGTCAGAGGCTGGCAAAGGAAGTAAGAAAGAGAAAAAAAGGACAGAAATCACAGGGGGGCTGTGTTTAGCTGTAATCTAACATGACTTTCCCCTCTGTTGGCAAAGGGGCGCACATGATGTTAACATTCATTATCATGTCATATTCGATTGACTGCCAGAATTTATTATGCTTTCTGCTGTTACACACTGAATACTGACAAAACCTATTCCCTCGCTCAAGAAAGGTCTGTGCCTTCTAATCTACACAGCATAACAGGGAGGTAGAAGGCCATCAATACAGGAGTAATGAGTGTCTGAGTGAGGCGAGGGTTACAGCACTTTTATTCCAGATGAAGCAAGGAGGGGAAAGAAGGAGGGGAGGGGTGGCAATGGTGATGTATTCACCGTTGTTTCTGGGTAAGGAGGCACAAGGGCAGGATTCCTGAAGGAGAAAACAAAGATGAAGGGGCTAAGCTCATGATCAGTGAGTATGCGGTTAACCATTCAACAATAAAGACAGAAAACACCTTAGAGGCTATTGTGCCTTTTTATGGATGAGGGCACTCAGACCTAGAGAGGTTAAATGGGCTGACTAGGATAGAATTAGAACTTAGGGGCTATGATCCCTAAATCCAGGACTTGATGCACTGAACAACTTTCTGGCTTAAGACAGATGAGGGACAGCTCTATGTAAATTCTAATGTTGCACAAAATTTTCAGAATTGAATCCTGAGGGCATTGACAAAAGGAGGGAGAGATCCAGAGCTTTCCATTAGGAAGTTCCTATTCTTAGGGCTGAGAGAGGAGAAAGTAATAGAGCAATATTGATGAATCATAATCACAGCTCATATTCTTATGCCATCATAAGGATTTCCCTCATAACACTTCCCTCATAATTCCCTTTCCTTCTTTACCTCTTTTCTTCCTCCCTTCTTTTCTTCCCTCCTTCCTCCTTTTTTCCCTCTTTTTTCCCTTCCTCCCTCCTTCCTCCTTTCCTTCCTTTTTTTTTTGATCTCTTCTTGCTTTCTTCCTTCCCTTCTTCCTTTTCTTCTTATGGGGTAAATAGCACAAATTTTACTATTTTGTTTTCAAAAAAGAGGAAAATGAGATTCAGAGAGGTGACATAAGTAGGATCATGCACAAAGGAAATAGTGAAGCTGAAGACTTGAGTCCAGGTCTTATGAATCCTAGTCAAATACTCTTATACTATGATCTCTTCCTTTTGGAAAAAATACATATTATAAGCAAATGTAAAGTAAGTTTTTAGAGAAAAGTTGGTTAATGGATGGATAGCATCTCTAGGTAAAATTGTTAGAAAAATGATTTGTTTATAGAACTTTCCAATCTTCTTTTATAGGGTTTTTCCTGACTTCTGAAACTTCAAATCCAATTAGCAGTAGCTAGGTGATGCAATATAGAGAGTACTAGGTTTGTTTTCAGAACTATCAGGATACAAATACCTCAGACACTGAATGGCTGTGGAATTCTGGGCACTTAAACTTGTCAGCCTTTATTTCCTCATTATACAATAAAGATAATAATAGTACCTACTTCCCAGGGTTGTTGCAAGCATTAAATGGGATAATATTTGTCAACATAGCTCAGCATATGGAATATAGCAGACACCTAATGAATGTTTCCACCTTCCTTCCCTGCCTTCCTTCTTTCCTCCCTTCTTTTCTTCCTTCCTTTCCTCCTTCCTTCCTTCCTTTCTTCCTTCTCCCATCGGGGCCTTTGGTTCCATCAAAATTATTAGTGGATAATATTTAGGATCCTCTCTCTTCTCTGGGTGTTTATATTTTAACAGAGGATATGTAGTCTCACTTCATCTTTAGGGTTTCAGTTTCCCCATCTATGATAATATGAGGACATTGAACCATATTATTTCTAATGCCTTTCTAGTTTGATAGAACCACAGTGCCAGAAAAGCATTCAAGGGCCAAAGAAGTGAATCATTCATGGTGAAATTTTAAGATGATAGGGACAATATTTTAAGGATAAGGGAAAGGCCTTAGTGAAATCTGCACCCAATTTCAAGGTGTGGTTGGATTAATATCTATTTAAATCAAAGCTTATGAGCTTCCACTGACATTTATTTTATTAGACAAAACCAGAGGACACAATTAAATGCCATTTCATTTGATTTAAACAGCAAAGAAAGGTGGATAGCAAGAGAAATTCCCCTATACACAGAGTGGTACCGATGTGGCTGATGTAGACACCAGATGATGGTAGGCACCAAATGTTGGGGGACAGTCATGTGAAGAATTCACAATTGCCATTCTGTTTGGCAAAAAGTAGGTTTATTTAAGGGAAGAGGTTACAGACAAAATAAGAGATACAGTAAACACCAGGAATGGTAAATATAAAATAGAGTTGGGAGAACATAGAAAGGGGTGTTAGTAATTAATGATGGAAAAGGCAAGTTCCCTAGTGGAGCTTGCCATTTACCAGGAGGTTGGGGCATGTCCTTAGCTTGCAGGCTAGATCCTGAAAGGAACTTAGCACATTAATTACCTGTAAGAAGTGAGGTAAGGAGCATAGCGGGGATAGGAAAGGAACCATGTGCATGGCAGAAGGGTAAAAGGAAAGATAAGGTAGAGTGCCAGTGGGGACTGACTCAAAGGAGGGCAGTAGCAAAAGTATGGGCCATAGCTTGTTTTATAGAGAGAATTTAGCCTCAAAGACTTGAATAATTTGTATCTCTGACTGAATTACCTCTAGAGGGTGGGATCTGGATCTTGATTATCAGGATTATCAGAGCCTTCTTCCTGCCTACCTCAGGGAATGATTTTCTATCAATTCTTTGGTTTCTCTGCCAACCATGCCCACCACTCAAGACCTCATTAGTACTCTTACTTGGATTCCCATGCCATGGATGACAGAGGAAAATGGATGTTCTTAGAGCTGGATCCCAACTAGACCATTCTGACTCTGAAGTTAATAGCCATAGCTCATTCCTCTCAAGAACTGCTGCTATCATTTGCCAGTCTAAAGATGCCATTTGTTGGACTGCTTCTCTAAAGAATTTTATTGTCATCTGCTCATAATTCACTGAATAATTGCCATAGTTGGAGGTCATATCACACTTTGCTACTGCAGACCAAAGCTTCAGGTATATTTCAGCTATTTTATGAGTCAGATTCACAGCTTGACTCAGCTGGCAAAAAGTCCTTCGGCTGTTTGTCTCTCTCTTTTTAATGCCTTTTTCCCCTTTCTATCTGCAGCTCCCTCAGGTTTACTGTTATTTGGGTTGGAGTGAGAAAATTTCTCTTCTCTTAGCAGGTCTGGAGAAGAGAAGGTGCAGCTGATGACCTCTGTCCTAAATTCCTGTTGGCACTAAAGTGTCTGTCCCATGTAGGTGAATATTCCATAAAAAGCAAGGCTTTATTATTGAGGGAATGAAATTATAGAGAAGTTGCACCCTACAAGCCAGCTAGTGCTAAACAATGTAAATTTTTATAGATAAATAGATCATAGCTTTATTTACAACTGGAAATGACCTTAGAGATTATCTAGTCCAACCTCCTTCATTTGGCAGAAGATGAAGCTTAGTTTCAGACTATCCAGGATAGATTCCTATATTCAAGGAAATACTGACTCTGGGGAGTTTCTATTGGTTTCTGTCCCTTTAAAGAGGAGGCATCTGACAGAATCTTTCATTTCCTGTTCAAGACTGATAATCTTTAACCTGAAGAACAGAAGCTCCTCATGGGGAAACTAATGAGATTTCTAATAATCTTATGAGAGTTCAGGACCTCAGGATCTTATCTTAAGGCCTCAATGGATGACCCTCATGATGAAGACTGAAAGGTTCATTTCAACTGGCATGTTTTGGATTCAGTGGGGAGCTTGGGAGATGAGCCACCTGAGTTAAGGCCCACCAGCTTCTGTAAATCCAAGGACATATTTGCATATTTGTTTTGCATAAACTCAAGTGCTAATTTACACACATTTGCATCTGTATTCAAAATGCCCTAACTCCATGTATGTAAAATTAAGTTAATTAGTGCCCTTGACAGGTACAGGTAAGTTGTATTCCAAAAGGGAATTCAGGATCACTGAAAAAATGGAAGCAAAATCAGCCTATAGCTAAGGAGTACAGCTTTCCTGGGAATTTTTTTTTTCTAAAACTGGGGATAAATGGGAGGCTATGATGCAACAGAGACCAAAACAAACATATCTGGAAGCCCTCAGGCACCATTTAATGAATATTTAATACATTTGAACCACCACCAAGACAAAAAGGGGAAAAATGGTTCTCCTGCCCTCAAGATGCTTATCAACTAAATGAGGGCAGCCAGATAATAACTCTGTTAGTATAATCTCTGGAGCCAACTTATAATAGAATGGATGTTTACTAAGTCTATATTTATCTACTGCAATTGCCTGTGGCAGTCAAGCAAGAGACTGAAATTCCAAAAGCAAAAAGAGAAAGAAATAATGTCTTAGATTCTTTCTCTATATCACAAGAGCAGAGTTGTAATCAGTGCCTTTTCCACTGCTTAAGTACTGACGTCAGGATGCTGCTGCTTTTCTCTATTCTAAATGGAGCTCAGAGGATAAAATGCTTCATTGGTATGGCAACTGGGATGTGTGATGCCAGAAAGAAGGGTCATAGAAGTAGAGGGGATTAGAAAACTATGATCCAGGTTGTGTGAATTTTTGTAGGGAGAATTCTGCTCTTCTAATATAAGATTTGATGATAACTGAAGGCATACTATGCATCAAAGTCAAAACAAGGACCAACATGAAGTAATATGTTAGTCCTCACCACCTTTGTAGAATCCCTGACAAGTGGTCTGAATACCTTCAATAAAAGGGAACCAGCCAACTCATAAATTCATTCGATTTTGGGAAAGTTCTAATCATGAAAAACTTCTTTATATTGAGTCAAAATCTGTCTTATGGAATTTTGTTTAGTCATTTTTTCAGTCAAGTCCAACTCTCCATGATCCCTTTTTGTGTGGACAGTGGAGAGCTCTTCTTATATCTTCTATTTAAGAAGGGCACTCAGAACAACATTCTCATAATTTCCCATCCAGCTATACTCCTTTGGACTTCAACATGCCCTTGTGGATGCTGAGTGTGCTCTCCCTCTCCACAATCCTTCACTTTTTTTGCTTCTTTTTATGTTGTTTTCCCTTCATTACAATGGAAGCTCTTTGAACCAAAACCATCATTATTTCTTTAAGAATAGAAACCCCTATTCCCCTCAGTTGTAGAAGAATAATAGTAGCTTCATAGAGGCCAAATGTTTGTGGAAACCTTTTACTTGGGACTTCTGGGGCCAAGTTTCATGCTATGATAGCCTTAATTGTCCTTGGAAAGACCCTGACCTACCTACTTCTCTGAGATCTACAACCATCATATCCTGTGCTCTCCCTTATTCCTTGGATCCGTAGCCTGAGCAAAAATTAACAAGAAGCTTCTCTCCTTCTATAGCAATGACTCCAATTTATTTTCTTTTCTTTTAAAATCTTGAGTCAGGGTGGCTCATTATAGCTCTTGTTTTAGTTTAACAATCCCATCTCCCTTCATGACTTCTTAATCATATTCATGTTTTCTCCCCTTCTTTTCTCCAGAAGCCCATTTTTTTGGACCCCAAGATGTCTGCATCTTAATCATACTATTTTTGTCAATCATCTTCTGCTTATTGTACAATTAGCATTTATGAAAATTTCTTTCATATAAATATACATAAGATAACTTTTTGAATTCAGTAAAAAGACTCAAATATAATAGACATATAATGAAGGGTCAAATGTTTAGATGGAAAACATGTTTAGATCAGGGACCAAAGACCTCTGTTCCAGTATCAAGGCATTTCTGATCTCCTTTTGAGAGTCATAAAGTCATTGGTTGATGAAAGGGATGTTTATATCATCTTGTCCAACCTTTTCAATTTTACACATGAGGAAATTGAGCCCTGGTGATATCAGATAAGTTGTTTGAGGTCACATAATAGTGTCAGAGATGGAATTTGAACCTAGTTCTGTCGTTTGAATTGTCTCAGGAACATTTGGAAAATCATCTGGCAGGATAAGCTACTAGAGACTGACATCCTTTCTTAAACTAAACTGCCAGAGAGTACAACTCCATTGGGCCGGCCACATTGTTTGAATGCCAAATGTATGCTGACGAAAAAGGCTTTTTGTGGAGAACTCACACCAAGCAAATACTCACAAGATGGTCAGAAAAAGTAATACAAGGATATTTTCAAGGTTTCTCTTAAGAACTTTAGAATTGATTGCATGATGTGGGAGACACTGGTACAGGACCACCCAGCATGGTGTGCCCTCATCAGAGAAGGTGCTGTGCTTTATGAACAAAGCAGAATTGAACAACCTCCTTCAACTTTACCATGTGCCTTTCATCTTTCCCCTTTCTGGTTTAGTTTATCTTTGTGCAAAATGAACAAGACAATAGTTGTCTGTGAGTTGTACTGTGCATCAAATTTTGAGAACTTTCTATGTATTCAGCCTTTTTTTAAGTGTTTGAAGGACATGAAGGAAGCAGATTTTTCTGTCTCTAGTAAAGCTTCTATTCCAAGTTTGAATCAAAATATATAACTCCACAAAAATATTTTAATAGAGCCATAATTTCACCAGTGCAAATACTACCAACACTGATGCATCTGGCTAACATTCATTCCTTAGTAGGTAGTCTTCATTAGATACTGGGACTTAAGAAATTAATTTTCAGGGCTGCTCATCTACCTTTAGTGTCTACCTGTTACCCATCTCTCACCTGTGGCTCCAAGAACCTGTAGCATGTGCAGCAGCCCACCTTGATAAAACCATCTCAGTAGATGGGTTAAACCAGTCTGAGAGTAATTGATAGGTCTCAAACCTGACAGTATCTATCCTAAACATGTGAAGATTTTCCCTGGCAGAATAGCTAGATGAGAACATTTTATTCAATGGTCATGAAAATGGCTGAAGCAGGCACCAAGGAGTGCTTAAGGCTTGGTCAGACATCTAAGACATCAAGGTCATCCACTGAATCCCAGTCATTCCCAATCATTTTGACTTTTGTCCTCCTACTAGACTTTAAAGACTCAGGAACAGATAATAAAGCTGACTGCAATTCTGCCTCACTTAAAATCCAATTCCTGCACAAGTCAAAACATCACCCTGTGTCCTTATTGGTCCTCTTTGAAAATAAAGAATGAACAACACTACCAATATGCTGAGCCCTTGAGAAAGGAGAGAGGAAACAAGTATTTATACAATGCCTATTACATGCCAGGCACTCTGCTGAAGGTAGAGAAAGACCAGATTGTTTAAAGAGGGACAAATGGGCTCAGGTCAGAAGAAGCAGTATATTACAATTTCTATTCTGATTATTACTGGGACTGGTCCCATGAGTAGCAGCTGCTGTTCTTCTGGCCTGAGTGAGACAGTGAGATTCAGGCTCAAAACAACAACAAAAAAATCTCTTTTAAAAAGGGTAGTTGACACTGTCTCTGTTTCTTTACCACAGATTCTTCAATTCTTTTCAGTCTGGCTTTGAACTCATCACTTGAGTGAAACTGCTTTCTTAAAGGTTGCCAGTGATCCCTTAAGTACTAAATCCATCAGCCCTTTCTTAGTCCTCATCCTACTTGACCTTTCTGCAGCTTTCAATACTGTTGATTTGTTCCAATCCCTTTGGATACTCTCTTCCTTCTTTTGGCTTTCATGACACCCTTTTCTTCTGATAGACTTTTCCTTCTCAGTCATCCATTTTATCTTATTTCCCTACATTTCTCTTTCTGCATATTGATTCTGCCTACACAGCATTTCTTGGATCTGTCCCCTTTTCTTAACTTCATACTGACAACACCTAGCCTTCATTTCCTCTCATTTGTACTATTTTAAAAAGCTTGCAGCTACTCAAATTCTGTGGTCTCTATCTTTTTCAACTGATCATTCATGTAGTAGCCAAAATAGTCATCCTAAGATAAAAATCTAACCAAGTCTTCTCCTTCCCTCAAAACCCTTCTTTGGCTCCCATTGCCCCTGAGATGAAGTAGAAATACTACAGATTGAATTTTAAGACCTTCTAGAGACTGGCTCTCATCTATTCTTCCAGACTTATTTCCTTCTTGCACTCTTTATTCCAACTCTAGGTGGCCCTCAATTTTGCTTTATTGCTGAACTCCCCATAACTGAATTACAATTTCTCTTTTATCTCCCCTTTAATTATAATAACAGCTAACATTTACAGAACTCTTACTGTGTGCCAAGCACTGTGCTAAAAACTTCATAACTATCTCATTTGATCTTCACAACAACCCTGGGAGGTAGATGCTATTATTAGCCCCAATTTACAGTTAAGGAAACTAAGTAAAACACGTTAAATAGTTGATACTGGATTTGAACTCCGGTCTTCTTCATTCCCTGAATAATACTTACTACTCACTGTGCCAACTAATTGCCCTTTTCTTCAAACACTAACTTAGCTTTAGAAGTATTGAGCCTTCCTTGATCCAGCTCTCCTCCCCTATATTATGTTCCATTTCTCACCAAATATTCTGAGAACACATCTTTTATTTCTCCTTTTCCCCTCCACAATCCCTACCTTTTATTATACTTATCTATGCCTCTTCATACCCAGTTCTTATATCTGAAGTAGAATTTAAGCTCAGTGAGACTATATCCCAGCCTCCTGGAACAGTTCCTGTTGCATGATAGATGTTTCATAAATGCTAGGTAAGTATGAGTCAATTGAATATTCAAATTGGTAGAAACTATCAGAGTTTGCATTTAGGCAAAATAATCTAGAAAAATCCAGAGCTTCAGCATAAACTAGAATGTATCTGGAGTGATGTAAATGCAGAAGAGACAGCCTGTGCTCTATTTAATGAGAAGATCTCCCTGGACATTTCAAGGCTTAAAGACAAATAAATCAAATGGCAGTCAATTGCTCTGCAATTACTAGCTTAACCTGGGGTCCATGAACTTTAATAGCTCTAATTATAGATATAACTAGAGTTGTAGATAAAAATATAGATGGATAGACAAATAACTGAAATTTTACCATAATTAGTCTCCTTTGTATTCCTATTTATTTTCCTTTATGCACTTAAATAAATGATTCTGAGGAAGAATCCATGGGCTCCACCAAACTGCCAAGGGAATTCATAATGTGAAAAAAGGTTCAGAACTCCAGCACTAATGTATTTCAAGGGACCAGATAGTAGTATAATGCCTGGCTCATTTATCTTAAATCAGACCAGGCTCTCCTTGCTAGTGAGAAGAGTAAATGGTGAGAATAACTGTATAAAAGTGTTTATAACAGCTCTCTTGTGGTGACAAAAAATGGAAATCAAGGAGATACCCATCAATTGGAAAATGGCTGAACAAACTAGTAAATGAATGCAATATTATTATATAAATAATGAGCAGGTAGATATCAGAAAAACCTGGAAAGATTTACATGAAGTGATGCTGAGTGAAGTGAGAAGAACCAGAACAACATTGTAAACAGAAATATCAACATTGTGTGGATGATCAATTTTGATCTCAGCAATACAATGATCTAGAACAATTCCAAAAGATTCAAGATTAAAAATGTTATCCAAATCTAGAGATGGAAATATGGAGTCTGAATACAGATTGAAGCATGCTATTTTTATTTTTTGGGGGGTTGCCTTTTTCTTTGTTGTGATTTTTCCCTTTTATTCGAATTCTTCTTTTACAACATAATTAATGTGGAACTATGTTTGATATGATTGTAATGTATAACTGATATCTGTTGATTGTCATCTTGGGAGAGGGAGGGGGGGAAAGGAGGAGAAAAAATGGAAATAAAATATTATAAAAGTGAATGTTGAAAACTAATAAATTTTTTAAAAAGTAACTGGCTAAGTGAAAGCTTTTGTGAATCCATAGTTCCTCAAAGTTCAGCACAAGTTCATTCACCTTCAGTTCTGATGCCTTACCTAAGCCCTTCAGGTGTTGCTTCTTCAGTTATTTCCAGTGTACTTATACTATTATTCAATGTCAAGTAAAAACACCTATGTGCATGTACACATCCTATTTCCTCAATGAGAATGTGGGCAGTGTGAAGGCAGGGATTTTTGTCTTTTCTTATGTATCTAGCATGATGTCTTGAATTTTGGTTTTGGACTAACCCTTGCATTAGTTTATGAAACTCCTACTGAGGAAACTGCTTTTACTAATACAGGTTGGTACCTGCTTTGCAACATATTAGACTGTAAGGTTTTTGAGGGTATGAACTATCTTTGTGTGTGTGTGTGTGTGTGTGTGTGTGTGTGTGTGTGTATCCAATGCCTGGTACTTAATTTTTAATGACTAGAGACACTTATCCTTGGAGAGCTGTTTGCCCAAGGTCATCTGAACTTAGTTGTTTTATATATACATACGTACTGTATGTGTATATCTACATACACACACACATGATAAGACTTCAGATTGAAATTACACTGCATGACTTCTGAAGTCTTTTCTAGCTCTAAGATCCTTTAAGTCTCTGATATTGAAGAGTAAAGAGAAGTACATTGGTAAAAGAACATATCTTAGGAGGGAATATACCATAAAACTAACAGACCTATCTAAAAGGCAAAATTTGTCTTAGGGATTGCTCACTTATAGACCACACTCAAAGTCCTTCCCCATTGGACTTCTTGATTATGATCCAACAGTCCCAAGGGTTGTCACCCTTGCAATTCTCCTGGATTACTCCCTTCTTTTGTAATTGCCAGCAATGCTGCTGTTGACTTTTTAAAGCTAAAAATGGCACTAATACTTTTTGGACATCCTGTATGATATAGTTGTTGACTCTTGTTATCTGTGGTTATCCATTCTCCTCATTCAAACTAGCTCAATTCCTTGACAAGAATACAATAACTTTCACTAACTGTGGAACTTCCATAGTCTGTCAGGTCCCTCACTTCTAGCCAGGCTTTGATCTTTCTATCATTTAATAGCGTTGATATTCATCTTCTAAATACAGAGAATGGTGGTCCATTATATCATGGTATAAACCATACTTATATTTTAGTTTGGGCCCTCCCCCCAGCTAAGATACCTTATAAAAGATATTAACTCTGTGTTTCCATTCTAAATTAAATTTTTTTCTATCATATTTAAACTTTAATAAAATAATATAAGGTAAGAACACATAACTGGAAGCATGAATTTTATTTTAAAAGAGACAACAAACCCATTTAAATTTTAAAATGATTGTCTTTTCCAAAGAAACTTCAATGCTTATGCATTATCATTTAACTTAAATTTTAACTTTTTATTTTCTTTAAAAAACTTTTATATCCTCTCACTAAAGAGCATTGAACTTATTGATAGATCTGTTTGCTGTTACTCTCTGATTTATCAAAAGCCATAACTTCTAAAAATCTGCTCCAATTGTTTCACTAACTTTGCGGCTCAAAGAATCTCATGGTTTTATGGGAAAGTTTATTGTTTTGGGGAATAGGTTTGTAACATCTAATTACTCAAGGTAATGCTATATATCTGGAAGTGACAAGGTGGCACAGTGGACAGAGTGTCAGCCATGGAGTAAGAAAAATATCTCTCTGAGTTCAAATCTGGCCTTAAGACATTTAGTAGCTGTGTGACCCTGGACAAGCCATTTAAACCCTGTTTACATCAGTTCCTCATCTGCAAATTGAGAAGGAAATAAATCATTTTGCCAGGAAAACCCCAAATGAGGTCACTGGGATCATGGAGACAGAAGTGACTGAACAACAGCAACAACAGGGCTGTATCTAATTTTGCATATCATTGATCTTAGAAACCTCAAGTCTTAGCACTTTCTTGCTGGAAACTACCTTTCTCTATGCGGTTTCTTTCTGAACCTAAATTTTCAGGCAACTATTCAGCTCCCTCATTTTTCAAGCACATTGTGGTGTCCTATGTGTCTCCTCTGGCCATCAGAAATACAAAATAAAAATATGGAGTGAGGCAGGTAAAGCTGATCCCCCATGATGATCTCCTTCCAATCAGAAGGTTGCCCATGGCAACCAGGCTTATATAGTTCCTCAGCTAACTCCCTCCTCTCAACTGATCTCTTGGCTTTGTTGTTAAAATTGTTTTGCATAGAATGCTAAACATTATATTTTAACTGTATTTTTTGGCTTTTGGAATTTTCAAAGCTATTTTTCTTTCTGCCAAATATTTTTGACAGTTTCTTAAAGGAGCAATTCCCCTTTTCTTTTATTGATTATTTAAAGTAAAATCTCAACAAAACAGAAGTTTTTTTTTTTTTTAAACAGTTACATGATAGTTTCCTTGTACAATTTCCTGCCTTGAATCTGTATATGGTAGTCCTGAGTTAATTTAAGCTAATGCTTAAATGATCAAATTTTATGAATATGAATGATGTTATGTTTGACATAAATAGATTGAAAAGGAGATAGAGTTTTATAACAATTTTACTGATACTTACTTAGAACTTTAACATATATTTCAAAGGTCCTTACACATATTATTTCAACAATACAGTGCCTTGAATTCTACAGATATTTATCTCTCTATTTCAAAGATAAGGGCTGAGAGGCATTTGGTGACAACTGAGACTTAGAGATTTGCCTATAGTCCACAGACAGTAAATGGTAGAGATGGTTTGAACCCAAGTAGTTCTGATTCCAAGTCTAGTATTCTATTCACTCCCTTAGTTTGCCTCTGTTATTACGGCTTTGTCTGTCCCTCCCCATTCATACATTGGACTTGTTAGTTATTTGAAACTTTTAGGGCCTTATTTGCAGTCCAACATATATCTTGATCATAATTAGCTTCAGTGGTTCCTTTTCTGACAAAATCTGGGAGCAGAGAGTAAAATAGGACATAATTTCCCACAAAGATGGAAGGTTCAGAATAATAACAAAAGAAATGACAAATTCTTAAATGATGTTTTTGTTTAAATGTACCTATGATCTCATAGATATGGAGAAATCCTTTTAAGGAAACTCTCTAGCAATACAGATCAAACAATTATTTTGCAACTTATTATCTTAAAAAATTGCCTGGCTTAAATTGGCTAGGAATACAATTATTTTCCTAGTATACCAATATGTATCAAAGGCTCAAAGACTGTACTACAAACGGAATCTTTCTGACTTGGCCACCTAATTCACATTTTGTTTTAAAGAATACCAAAATTAAATCACAACTAAAGCAAAACAAAAATTTAAAACACATAACACAAATTCCAGAAGAGTAGATATCTTTGTGAGGTTATTTATGTAAATGCTTTTAAGAGCCAGCCTAAAATCATTTCTCTTCTCTGCAGCCTTTGGAGATTTTATCTATTTCATCTGTTCTCATCTATGCCATCTTCTAATGTCTCTTGACTGTGTAGTTTTATGTGACACTACTGATGCTAGTCACCCAATAAATAAAGCACAATGTTGTCATAAATCTTCTATATAGGGCAGATGTATACAAAATATCTTCCCCATTTAAACACATGCTCTGTTTCTTCGGAATCTGAAGCTGACAGCAGAAATAATAAGTTCTACCTTTATAAAGTCACACATTTCCCATAGCAAAAGGCCTCAGAAATATCATACACCCATTCCAAAATGATGCTTGGACAATATTTACCAGAAAGCAAATCAAACCCTCCAAATTCTAAATAAACCAAAAGTTAGCAGTTCAGACTTAGCACTTAGTTAAAGAGATCTTTTTCTATTTAAAAACAAAATAATTAGTTAAAAAAAAATCTTTATTCTTGTTTCATTGCTGCTAAAGAAACAAAATGGGCAGCTATTTGGCACAGTGGATAGAGTGTTAGGCCTGGAGTCAGGAAGGCCTGAGTTAAATGCCAATCTTAGATACTTATTAGCTCAGAGACCCTTATAAAGTCACTTAGCATTGTTTGCTTCAGTTTTTCATCTGCAAAATGAGCTGGAGAAGAAAATGGTAAACTATTCCATATCTTTTCCAAGAAAACTCCAAGGGGAGGGGGGATCACAAAGAAATGAATATTTTAAACAATAAACAACAAAAGGGATTGAAATGTTACAAACCTATAATGCAGAGCATTTTCTGTTTTATTTGGCACGTCCCTCTATCCACCAGAAGATTAAAGAGAAACAGAATAGTTCTCATTAAGTGTAGTCCATATTATCCTTCCAACTCCCATTGATACTGGCCAACTATATCTGCCCTTGTGGTTCTAGGGGCCAGTTTCTTGAATTGTTCTTTGCAGCTTCCTAAAAGGTTTTGTAACTGAATGTGAGGGTCACAAAATTATGATTTATTATTAATAAACATTTGATTTGTATAGCTATTATATAGCTATACATCTGGGACTATGTAAAAATTTCTTGGGCAAAAAGGAGTTGCCAGTAGAAAAAGTTTAAGAAGCTCTGTTCTAAAACACTCTGAGGAATTGGAGTTAGAGGGGGAAGAGTAGTTTTCCTAATGTTGTAGTTCATAAATCCTTACCAGTGTGCTGCCCCATTTGGAAATCATCTCGCATTAATTAGCATAGCTTAATTAGCTTTTAGAAAGGTATATTTTTAAATGTGGTATAAGAAAAGAACTGGTTCTAAGTATTTCCCCCAATCTCCAGTAATTTAATTCAAAGTGTCACACCAGTAAATACAAAGTTTAGGGAAATCAAACTCTAAGTTGGAGTACATGTGGCAAAAGTGGTAACACATAGATCCTAAAAATCCTTTTATTGGAGTCCTAAAGATGTTCCCTTAGGTAAAGTATACAGCTTTCTGTTGTGTTCCTTGAGAGTTCTAATGCTGCCTTTTTTCAGAGTTTTTATTTTATTCTCAACACCTAATGCAGTCAAGCATGGTTCCTTGGAGTGCTATGAGGATAAAATCTACTTCCTCTGATCCTCTAAAGTTCATAAAGTCAAGGTGGGGTGGATTGAGGAGGCAGAAGCTCTCTCCTACTATGTACCAGTCTCCTTGAGAAAATTCTTTTCAAGGAATTTACTTGAAATTTCACTTACTAGATAGACAGGAGAAAATTACCAGTTTTAAGATGGTCTCCTAATTCATACAAAAGTCAAAGGGCATTATCAAGTGTTTTTAACAAATCCAAATACATTTCTGCAGTGTTTTATAGTTGGCAGATGACTGATGATGAACTATTGATATAGATAAGAGACCAAGCAGAGTCTGGGTATCTAGAATTGTGGGTGGGAACTGAGGTGATTCAACCCTACCTTTTTTTTTTTTTTTTTTTGGCTCAGCTTGTCTTGAAGGTCACAGAATCATTGACTCTCAAATCTAAAAGAGACCTTAGAGGTAATTCCACTCATATTTAAATAGTTCTTATCTCTACAATATTGTTTGTTATTGGTCATTCAGCCTCCTCTTGATGACCAACTAAAACAGGTAGCCCATGACTTCCTGAGGTAGGAAATAGCTCTAATGGGTAAGGGATTTTTTTCTTTCTTATATAAAACCTTAAATTTGATTTTATAATTTCTGCCCTTGTCCATAATTCTTTCTATAGAGGGTCAATCAGAACAACCAAATCCTCTAAATAGCAAGTCTTTGAATGCTTTCAGATGACTATTACAATTGATAATAATGATAAATAATAATTCACATTTATATAGTGTCAACACAGCACTTTAAAAACATCTCATATTATTCTTACAACAACGCTACGAAGTAGGTGCTGGTATTATTTTCATTTTTATAGATGAAGAAAATGAGGACAGAGAGAAGTTAAATGTTACCTCCCAATTCCATTATCTAGTGTTCTCTTCTTTAGTGTAAATATTCTTTGATCCTATTTTTTTTTCAGCCCAAAGGTTGTTTCCTTTGCTATAGAAAACAGAAGCAACACAAGGAATTATAAGCTTCTGTCGTTTGTCATTAATTCTTCCTGTCTTATTTCTCAGGATTTCGATCTTCTTACTGATTTGCTCACCTTTTTGTCCCCAGCACAGCTAAAAACAACTACACAATCATAAACATCAGCAATAATGCAATCAATTTTGTTCTCAGCATTCAATAATTAATCAATATTTATTAAGTGCCTACTATGTGCCAAGCACTGCATTAAATATGGAGACACTGTGTTATTCATTTCTAACTTTAATTCATTTTGACCTTTGTGACTTTTGGCATTGTTCTCACAAAGTCCTGCCGTGTTTATTAATTTCCAGTCACCCACTTGGTTCTTCTAATGCTAATTATCCTGGTATTTAAAAATACTTGGCATGATG
Organism: Myrmecobius fasciatus; assembly: GCA_023553655.1. Classification (NCBI taxonomy): domain Eukaryota; kingdom Metazoa; phylum Chordata; class Mammalia; order Dasyuromorphia; family Myrmecobiidae; genus Myrmecobius; species Myrmecobius fasciatus. Next base: position 45,178 of record JAJPUD010005428.1, read on the forward strand.
GAGTCTGGGTACCCAGCCAGACTCTAACATTTTTTCTAATTCCTAGATTCTGTGATTCTCATATAGAATCATACTGTGATACTAGCTATGCTTTCTCTGACACCATTTCAGATATTATTATTCTAAATAATTGGATTTAATATTTAACAAAATCTATTTGATACTAAAGAATCATAAACTAATCTTGTATAAATGCTAGTCAATAATGCTATTCAGTTGCCTGAACAAAATTGCAAGTATTCTTAAAACTATGTGGATGGGGCAGCTAGATGGTACAAATACATGGAGCATTGAGTAAGGAGGACCTGAATTCAAATCTAGTCTCTGAAATTTATTAGCTATATGACCCTGGGCAAGTCACTTAACTCCAAATACTTCCCCAAAACAAAAATAAAAACCCAAAACTATCTAAGACCATAAATTAAGAAGATTAGCAATAGATAGCATTGCAAAATCTTTCAGAAGTTTAGTTCAAACATTTTGAGATCAAATCCTCAACAATGTCCACTCTTTCCTAAGGAATTTTTTTTATGTAGTCTGCTACTATTATTATGTTTATTTAATATTTTATTTTAAGAAAGAAATACAAAACTGAAACATTTTCTTCATGTGTCTTCAAATCCAAGAACTGTGATCTGGTAAAGAAATATACCCTCTATAGTAGCTTCAAAAGTGATGGTTGGCTTCACCTAGGAGTAATTATAGTAATTTTTCTTGATCTCAGGTATTCATTTATTTCAAAACTTTTGGGGAGTGTGTTGCTAGTATTATGAAAATCTTTTCTTTTTGGCTTATTTTAGACCAATTGAGAATTGAGTTCAAAGCATATCATTTTGTTGTCCCAAATCACAGCCATGGACATATATACAAATCTGATGTTCCCATTAACCCAAACACATGCCAGACTTAGCAGATGCTGCTGCTTCTTTTAAATGGGATTCAGAAATGTTCTTGACTTTCCACTGCAGCTCTATACCTGTAAGATCAAGCTTGCCAAGGTTTAAGGTGAGTCCAGTCTGATGTGGCTCTAGTCATGATTTAAATAATTAAGTAGTGATTGTCTTTAGATGAGCAGAGTGCCTGGCACATAGTAGGTGCTTAATAAATGTTTATTGAATAACAAGTTTGACCCCTCCCCTAATTTTTACAGATAAAGAAACTGAGCCACAGGGAATTTAAGTAATTTGCCCAGGATCACACAACTAGTACATTTCTGAGGGAGGATTCATAGTCCGGACTTTCTCACTTGAAGTTTGGTGTTCCTTTAGCTGTGCTTTCATTTGTAACATTACAATGGAATAACAATAACAATAACAACAGCAACACACACAGCACTTTAGGTTTTGCAAAATACTTTACGAATATTATTTTATTTTGTGCACAGAACAATTTGGGTGGGTCGATGTTATCATTAATTACATTTTACAGTTAAGAAAACTGAAGCACAAAGAAATTAAATGACTTGTTCGGATTCACACAGATTTCCTGACTCCAAGTCTAAAACCCTGTTCATTGTTCCGTCATTTGTAGAACTCTCTGGATGAATAGACCATGGAAGCAGCAATCATTTGTTTTGGAAAGCTCTTGGAACAAAAATGACATCAGGTTAGCACTATTTAAATATACAGAAAGCTGCATAAAAGTGGAAATTCAGAGGGAAATGAGGAATTTGGGAGATAGAAGCACTTTCCACCAAGCAGGGCCAAATATAATAATTGTATAAACAGTGGGAAACTTGCCATCGTTAGATTTGTGTGTGTGTGTGTGTGTGTGTGTGTGTGTGTGTGTGTGTGAAGAAGGAATCTTAGAGATCCTCTAGTCCAACCCTTTTATTTTACAAATATGGAGACTGAGGCCCAGAGAGAAGAATAACTAGAACATCGTTCTACAGCTACTTAATAGCAGAATCAGGGCCTGAATAAATAATGTTCTCCCCAAATCCCAGACTGGTGTTTTGTTTTGTTTTGTTTTGTTTTGTTTTACTCTAGCATGCTGCCTTGAAAAACAGTTAAATGGAACAGAGCTAAAAGGTTACGAGGGGCAAGCTGTAGGTTGAGACACCAGCATGAAGTGGCTCTTTGTATCCTAACTGACCAGCAGGCCTCCCCAATTCACTGTAATAACACTACAAAAGGGACAGATTGAACTAGGGAAAAAGTAAAGTACCAGAAATCAGAAACCCCAGGTTACAGCCTTCATTTCCCTATCAGACCCACCAAGGGTACCACTTGTCAAAGCTTTCAGAACCTCCTACTCCAGAATTTCTCTATCAGCTATTAAAAAAAATTAGTCTGACCTGTGATCTCATTAGTCTGGGGAGCTCCCCAGGAGGAACTCCCTCCACCAGTGTAGATTGGCACTTTCTCTGCACACTACAGTCTTGGAGACCTGTCTGAGGCACTGAGAGGCTAAGTGATTTGCCCAGAGCCACACAGCCAGTTTGTAGCAAAGGTGAGTCTTGAGGCTAGGGCTTGATGATTTGGAGATCATCCTTACTGTTCTTCTCAAGTACATTCAAATAGAATCATCAAACGTTTACTAAGTGCAGGCACTGAGGTAGGTGCCAGGGAAGGGACAGAACTGAAACTATCCTGTCTTCAAGCAGCTTACTTATATTTGGCTGGCACAGGGGACAAAAGAAAGGATATTTCTGACTTATTGTAAGACAAATGTTTTTCCTTTTTTTTCTCTTAAAATCCTGAAATGGAATCCTTTTACCAGCATTATCTCCTCAATTTTCCCCAAACTTGTGGAGAAAGAGAAGTGTGAATATAATCATATCAATTCAAGAGACAAGGTAACGCCTAAGAATTCAGAAGTGTAACACCTACCTTCCAGTTAGGGACCCAGGTCTTAACTAATTAAGGTATAGAAAGAGTGTGTATGTATCTTTAACAGAAAGGGAGACAGAAGGGCAAAGTGGTGTTTATTTATAAAGCCAGATTTTACATACAATGCTCGCCAAGGATTTTGTGCCTGGCTTCAAGTGAATAAATCCCACCAGTGTCAGAGACATAAGACGTTGTCAAGCTGCCTGTGAGACAATGTGATCATAAAGTCTTAGAACCAAAATACCTTCAGTCACCTTGGTAAGAAAATAATCCTCTCTCAAGTGATGCTTTGAAGTTTAATGGAGTTGCTGCCTATATAGTAAATGAAACTTGGAGGGTTTTTTTTTTTTTTTTGCAGCTGGTCTGTACTATTTGGGGAGATGGGAGCAGGGATGGGAAGGAAGATCTCATTCTTATTCAAGACCATTCACAATTTGTCTCTTGTTTAATTTCCAAGCCTTGTTTCTTACCCGTCTCATGCACAAATCCTCTGTCCTGGTCAAACTAGCTTATCTGATGTCATAGAAACAAACCTAGAAATTTCCTGCCATTTATATCTTTGCTCATGTTGTTCTTTCTTGCTCAACAATGGCCTCAGAGAGAGATAAAATTCTGTGTTTACTAGCAATCTGCTCTCTTGATTTTGCCAGTCTTTGGATTGGGCACCAACACGGTTAGAGGAAAGGAAGAAATGAATCTGAGGAGGAAGAAGGATAGAATTTTTCTGGTCCAAGATGGGAACATGGGGGCCAGAGCACCTGAATTTTTCTATAGGAAATAGCAATGTACTTCAGCACCCTGAAGCCTCAGTTCACTTATCAGGAACATAGGGAGAGGAATAATTGACTAATTAAAGGCTGTTGAATTGGGTCAAAAAGAAACCCAAACTTTTGGATCATTGACGAGGATAAAGAGGAAGAGGAAAATGGTAGAAAAATTCAGATAGGAGCATTAATCTTCTCTCAATGAAATATTTTTGGTAATTTTCTAGGACCCATAAGAGCTTCCTTAATCATATTGGTACCATCAGCTGTAGGCGTTGAGAGTAGGGTGAATGGTGGTAGGGATTAGGGAATGGCTTCCATTAAATCTTTGTGACTTGGCTCCCCAAGGGATCTTAATCTACTACTGAATCTCCTTCTTGCCTTTTCTTGAAATTCTGTCCAGACTTTTAAGCTCAGTTTAAAATATCTTCTCCATGATACTTTCTCTTTACAGGACCACTGCAGCCCAAACTGATCTTTTCTGCCATGGAATTCTCATATCTCTCATCTTTCATCTGTCTTTGTTTGACATTTAATACTTACTATTATTTGTCATTTATTATTAGACACCTTTGCAAGTGAATATTCATTATCTTGTCAACCAAATCATGATATCATCTTGTATTTACTATTTCACTTTGCATGTAGTAGTTATAAAAATATTTAATGATTATTTATAACTGAGGTGTCCCTAGGCACACGATGTGCATTTAATAAATATTTTTCACTCACTAATCAATAAATTAATTCATTGTTTAATAGAGAGACTCAATCTTGCCTGTATTATCAACTTGTTGAATGATCCAAAGAAAATTTGGAGAGTTGCCTAGCTTCCTCTTCTATAGAGAATGATAGAAATGGAATTAAAGTGAGTCATTGAGTCATTATGGGGATGATCTGTAAAGGGATAGGGATAGTCTAAAACAAAGGTATTAGGTTTGTTGTGGGAGATATGATTCTTTAAGAGAGTTGTGAATCACTTAGACTAAAAGTATAGGTTCCCAGCCTCTATAGACACATTTTAAATTTGCTAGCAAATTTTAAACTACATTTCCTATACAGCATTCAAATGAATAATGTGATAAAGTGTAGACCAGGGGAAAATAAACAAACAAACAAAATCAAAACAGCCTTTCACACTTATAGGATGCCCAAAATCTTCTTGTATTTCAAGACCCACGTTTCTCTAACACCCATGGGCTGGAGAATAGAGTTCCAAGCAATGAGAGTTCATGATCAATTGCAGGGAGAATAGATGTCACATTGCAGAACATTTTTGTGTCAAACTTGTCCCTCCATTCCTAAGGCTCATTTTTTCCTTCTTCCTTCTAGAAAAAAAGAACTGATAGTAGTACCTTTCAAATTTTGCTTCCTCTATTTGAAGTGACAAATCTCTTGCCAACAAGGGAGCATTGGCAGCTTGGTAGTACAATGGATTAAACATTGGGCTTTGGGTTAATTAATCAATAAACATTTATTGGCCACCTACTATGTGCCAGGCATTGTGCTAAGCATTGTGGACATGAAAAGAAGCAAAAGATAGTTTCTGATATCAAAGAATTTGTAATCACATGGGGGGGAAATGTGCAAATAAATATATACAAAGTAAGGTGTATTTAGGATAAATAGGAAATAATCAACATAGGAGAAGCACCAGAATTAAGAAGAGATGGGGAAAGATTTCTGTAAAAAGGAAATTTTGTAGAGGAGGGGGAGCATTTGAGGCATAGAGGACAGCAGGAGAGAATACCTGGAACCAAGGGATGGAGTGTCTTGTTTATAAAACAAGCAGGAGGTCAGGCAGCCATGGTCCTTTGATCTAGGAGTGTGTGTATAAGGAATAAGATTCAAGAGGACTTGAAAGGCAAAAGAAGACTAGGCTATGAAGGTCTCTGAATGTCAAACAGAACATTTTGCCTTGGAGGCAATGGAAAGTCACTAGAACTTATTGAGTAGGGGATGACATGACTGGACTTGTGCAATTATCAAAAAAAAAAAAAACCAAAACCAAAAACCAAAAACAAACCAACCTCCAATCCCAAATCCTTCAAAAAAAGAAATTGAGGCAAAAAGTTTTGAGCATGATCAATTTATTAGCAAAATTAACCATTGTCAATAAATGTATACAAAACTCCCAGGAGTCAAGAATGAAGTTGACATTTGGAGCAGTTTTTTTTTTTTTAATGCAGTTGGTTACATAAGGTACCAGAAGCAGTCCAGTAATGCAAACTAAACTAAAATTATGATTGGTTTCCCAGAGATGACGGGTGGCTTTGCTTGGATTGACTGAATGGGGAGATTTCCATAACCCAGAGAAACAAGGAGTTGACTAACATCCTCTGAAAAATCTCATGGTGGGCAAACATCTTATTACAAGATTGATTCATCTATCCATATAATCAGCAAAAACTAACAGATTTAAGTCTTTGAGTCATAGAAATAGGGAAGCTAAATTTACTAATTTTGCTAATGAGACTGATACAATTAAATCTTCATTTGATCCATGATTCCAATATTGATCTCAATGCCCAGATACAATTCTAAATCAATAGTTAATACAAAGTAAAGTAGAGTATCAAATTTTCAGTTTCACTACTTTAGGAAAATCATTTTAACGTTTGAATGGAGGCTGGATTGAGTGAGAGATACTTGGAGCAAGCAGACCTGCCAGCAGGCTATTATAGTAATCAAGGCCTGAGGTAATGAAAGCCTGCACTAGGGAGTTGGCTGTGTCAAAGGAGAGAAGAAGGGTGTAATGGACAGATGACTCAAAGGTGAAATCACAGGTCTTAGAAAAAGCTTGGATATGGTGGGGTGGGAGGGATGAGATAGGAAGGAATCCAAATGATTACTAAATTCTGAACTTGAGGGACTGAGAGGATGATGTTACTCTTAAGATATTAGGAGATGCCCTGTTTTCCAGAGGTAAGGCCCAGCAAGCAAGCCATGTCCTGAGCTTGATATAACAATAAACCTTTGCACTCAAGCTCTGGCAAAATCTCATAATTTACTAGTACCAGGGGTCTTCTGAGTTTGGACAAGTATCTGCTGTCCACGATCTAGTGGTCACGAAGCCCTGCTATGAATCAAACTTGTCTCATTATTGCTGTTACCCCTCATTGACAGGGTTACAATTCACTGTGTAGTCATTATTATAAGTCCTGAGATCTCTCCACATTTCCTTGGATCGCTCCGAATAGGACCAGTGTCTAATCTGCCTCCTTGCTTGTAAGCCCTTTCACTCACTTTGAAATTAAACTTCTGTTTGATTCCTGTGGTTCCTGTGTCTCACCTGTTCTATTTGGTCATCCACAGGTTGGAGACCAGTTTGGTCTGTCTGACAGCCTCTGCATCTATTTTGAGATACCTGAAGGCCAGTTGGAGATATGAGACTTAAGATCAATGGAGAGGATGGTTCAGGAGAGATAGATTTGAGAATTGTCAGTATAACGGCAACAACAAGACTATACCACTATCAATTCTGATGGATGTGACTCTCCTCAATAATGAGATGATTCAAACCAGTTCCAATTTTTCAGTGATGGAGAGAGCCATCTACACCCAGAAAGAGGACTGTGGGAACTGAGTGAGGACCACAACATAGCATTTTCACTCTTTCTGTTGTTGTTTGCTTGCATTTTATTTCTTTTTCAGGTTTTTTTTTCCTTCTTGATCAATTTTTTCTTGTGCAGCAAGATAACTGTATAAATATGTATACGCATATTGGATTTAATATATATGTTAACATATTTAACATGTATTGGATTAATTGACATCTAGGGGAGGGGGTGGGGGAAAAGAGGAGAAAATTTGGAACAGAAGATTTTGCAAGGGTCAATGTTGAAAAATTATCTGTGCATATGTTTTGTAAATAAAAAGCTTTAATAAAATAAAAATACAAAAAAGAGAATTGTCAGTATACAGATAATAATTAAATCCATGTGAGCCAATGAGAATACCAAGTGAAGTAGTATAGAGGGAGAAGAGACCAAGTTAGAACCCTGTGGGATACCTATAGTTAGAAGACACTATCAGAAAGACCTGTTCAAACTCAGCCTTAAACACTTACTAGATGAGTGACTCCAGGCAAAAAACTTAATCTCAGTTTTCTCATCTATGAAATGGGAATAAAAATAGCACCTGTTTCATAGGAATGTTGGAAGGATCAAATGAGAAAATAAGCGTAACACACTTAGCACAATGGCTGGCACATAGAAAATACTATATAAATGCTTATCTTTCTTCCTCCTATCTTCTCCCTCCCCACATTAATAAGTTTCTTGCATTTATATTCAATTTAGAGTTTATTTCTGTTCCATCTTATATCAGGCCTTACTGAACAATTACTCTTTCTATATAATTAAACTAATTTGTAAGTGCTTGAATCAACCAAGGGGTTTTTATTAAGTATTAAGCATATGTCTCAGACTGTCCTAGGTTCTGGACAGAGTAGAACAAAGGATGAATAATCAGTCCTCACAAGGAACTTCTGTTCTAATGGAGGAGATAAAAAATACGTAAAAAAACACAAATCTAATCAATGCAACTATATTGTCATTCAGACATGTCCAACTCTTTATGACCTCATTTAGTTCTTTGTTTGATTTTGGAGTGGCTTCCCATTTTCTTCTCTCGCTCATTTTACAGAAAAACAAATTGAAATAAACAAGGTTAAGCAACTGCTCAGGATCACACAGCTAGCAAGTGTCTAGAGCCAGAATTGAACTCAGAAAGATGAGTTTTCTTGATTCCAAACCTGGTGCTCTATCCACTGCTCCACCTATCTTCCATTATAACTATATTCAAAATAATTAAATACAAGGTGGTTCAACAAGGTAGTTGAGGGAATTAGGAGAGCTTCATTGAGAAGACAGTGTTTTAGTTGCATCTTAAAGTAAGAGATACTATGAGGTAAGAAATGAATGCATTCTAGTCTTCTAAGATGATCTGTGCAAAGAAATAGAAACTGGAGAGGTATTATTATGTTTGAGGGATAGAGAGAAGGATAGTTTGGCTAGACTAAAGAGAGAGAGATGGGAAGTAAGGGCAGATTCAGCAGGTTGGACAAGACTCTATAGGATTTTAAAAGCCAAAAGGAGGAGCGTAATTTTATCCTGGAAGCAATAAGAAGTCATTGGAATAGACTAATCAGAGAAATCATACAGTCAGGTCTGTATTTAAGGAACATTGCTTTGGTAGCAGTGTGTACAATGAATTGAAGTAGAAATGGGGAGAGAGATGAGGTAGTGAGATCTAAAAGGAGGTTGGTGTGATAATTGATCAATTATATTTATTAATAATTGATTGATAATAAGGACCTGAACTAAGATGAGTGGAAAGGTGATTATTATTGTAATGAAGGGGGAATTTGATTGCTCTTTGCTCTCCAACTCCAGTTGTGATCACAATTAGGTAAATAAGTAAGGAAGTGTTACTGTGGTAAAGATATCAAGACCTAAGGTTTGTGAAGTGGAAACACATTTCACAGACGTAATTAAAGGGAGACTGATACTCAAAGGGCAGCTAGATGGCACAGTGTACTATAGAGCCAGACCTGGAGTCAAGAAGACTCATTTTCCTGAGTTCAAATGTAGCCTCAGGCATTTAAAAGCTTTAGGCTCCTGGACAAGTTCTGTAATGATGTTTGCCTTGGTTTCTTCATCTATAAAATGAGCTTGATAAGGAAATGGGAAACCACTGCCTCCAGTATCAAGAAAACCCCAAATGTGTTCACAAAGAGTTGGAAATGATTGATTGAACAACAACCTTGAGGAACTGCTGGAAGAGAAGCAATCAGTCATGTCCCTGGAGGCATTTAAATAGCTCAGTTTCAAGCCAATGAATTCAAGAAGGAAAGCTATAATTGGACCAATAACACTTTGTTTATACTAGAGGACAATATACTTTGCACTAACCTATTTCTTCCTTTCTTGGATGACATACAAGAGGAAAGTGCCCATGACATATGAATCCCTGAGCAGACATTTATGGGGAAGGGAGCTATGACTTCCCCTCCCAGAAATGTGACAGGGAAGGTTAAAGACCATGGAAAGAGATAGGAGTATGGAGCCTTTGAATTCCATTGTAGTATTTCCTAAGGTTCCCATTTTGTGCCCTTTTGAAAACATGGAGGCAATCACGAACTGTGTTCATTACTGAGACTCAAGACCAACCTCTTTGAAGAAGGGATCAATGCTTAAAGGTCCTTTTGCCTCATTAAATCTTGCTTCCATCTACACTGAGGTTTTTTTTTTTTAATTTCTCAGAAGTCACTTGTTTACATTTCTTTCTTTTTTTTCTTAAACCCACCTTATTTTCAGAATACTCTATTAATTAACTTAGCGATTTAACCACCCTGCACTTTATTATCAATTTATAGTTCTCTGCTAATGCTTAACTTTACTTCTCATCTTATTCTCCCATCCTCCTGATCTAAAATAATTTTTTTCTGTCTTCTAAAGCCCATTTTTATCCCGAGTAATCAATATTAATTTCATTCTAAGATTATATTCTGAGATGGAACTGTTTGCTTGGCTCAAGTTTTGTGATCAAGAGGAGGAATGAAAAGTCTGTATTTTGAAAGAAAATGTCTTATTAAGATAATAATCTGCTAGGGCAGCAGGAAAATTTCAATCACATTGTTGCTGAAGAATACACACATACCAGCCATTGCTACTTGCTTCAAGGTGACTCAGGCACCCTTTGAGAGAGAAAGCCATAGATTGGGTGAAACCAGCGGAGAGTCCATAAGGGAAAGGAGACAAGTAAGTAGGTGGTATACATCCCACCAACCTGGATTTCTGTAGGGCTGACTTACGATTGCTTGGCACTAAGAAACAAGGACCATCTCTCTCCAAGCTTAATAGAACAACTGACAGAAAAATCAGAGTGAATGTTGAGGAAGCCAAGCCATCAGTAGGAGGCAGGTCAAAAGGGAAAAGATAGAGAGGGGAGGGGAAGAAGTGGAGGTTCAGGAATCAAGTTCAGGCAAGAGAGTTCCTCCTTTGGAAGTTTGTGAAAAATCTCCCCTCCGAATGTCAAGTACTTTGCTAATTCAAAACATTTAATTTTTCGTGGAACTTAAAATACTCTAAATATGAAGAAAAAGATCAGGATTAACTCATTTACCATCTCAAAAGTCATGCAATTGTTATATAATAGCTGAGCATGAACAGTGTAGGGAATTGTTTTCTCTTCCTGGAGTCAATATTTCTGAAAAATTGTCTTCAGTGAAATGTCTCCCGAATATGTGCTTGGTTCTATACCGATTAACATTTAATTAGTGGCTTAGATAAAGCATAGATGGCATCCTCATCAAATATATAGATGACCCAAAGCAAACAGGATTTGGTAACACACCATAAGGCAATCAGGATTCAAAAAGATTTCGACAGGCTAGATCATTGGACCAAATAAATAAGATGAAATTTCATTAGGAAAAATATCCAATCTTTTATATTTATAAATAAAAGATTGCAATAAATCTGAAAAAGATGTGGGATTTTTAGGGTCCAAAACAATCAATTTTCATCAATAATGTAGCAGGATGATCAAGAAAGCCAATATGATTGTAGATTGCACTAAGAGAAACATTGTATCCAGAATTAGGAGAGTGATAGTCTAGGGACAGCTAGATGGCACAGTGGACAGAGCACTGGCTCTGAAGTTTGACATCAGACACTCAACACTTATTAGCTGTGTGACCCTTAAACTCAATTGTCTACCCTACTCCCTAAAAAAAAGCAAAGTGATAGTCTTTCTGTACTGGCCCCCAGTCTCCCAGCCAGACCACATATTGAGTATTATATTTAGTGCCACACTTTAGAAAAGAACACAGATGAGCAGGAAAATGCCCAGAAGAGAGCCATCAGAATGATGCAGGGCTTCAAGATCATGTAATACGAAAATCAAGTTACTGGGATTTTTATTATAGAATTATGAATATACATATATATGTATATACAGATAAATAGATATTTATATAAGTTTATATAGATTTTTTTTGATAGACAGGGGGATACATGCTAACTCTCTTCATTTATAAGAAGTTTTATCTTTTGGAAAAGGGAATTATTCAGCTTGGCGTGAGAAGGTAGAATAAGTAGCAGCAGATGAAAGGTGAAAAGAGGCAAATTTGGGCATTAAAATGTGGTTGGGCATTTTAGGACATCCATGCCGTTATCTTGATATTCCATCATAACTATATTTATCTTTTTTGCTCTAATGTGGGGAGGAACAGCAGAAGGAGAGTGGTGATACTGTATGAAGGGTGACATCAGGTTTTGAAGGTTAAAGACAGAAATCAAAAGAGACTCATGACACCTAAAACCAGACCTGTCCCTCTGTCATTACAAATGCTAGATTTGTGATAGATTGTACCAGGAAGGAATAGCCTCTAGAGCACTTATTCTCAGTGCTGAGTCTTTAGGGTTAGACCAAATTTTAACAAAGTCATGTATCCTGAACAGCAGTGTTGCATGAAGCCCCTGGTATCTTTGGTACTATAGTTCTATATGACTGGGTGATGTACCTTTGATTTTCTTAATGCATTAGGAACCCTTCATGGGCTATGTATTCAGAAGCAGTATTACTAGGAAGTGGAATATTTATGACTAATTATGGATTTAATATCACTCTATGACTTTTGGAGGGGGCCATTGGTGAGCTTGAGTGGGGACAGATATGCCATTTCATTGGGGTTTCCTTCTTGGGCCATTGGAGCAGAAATTAAATGAAAATATGTTTATGAGTTTTCATTTATGCTTAACATCGACAAGTCCATATTAATTTTATTTCAGAGAGATCATATCATTTAGTGGACAGGTATCTGACTTTAAATCAAGAAGACATGGATTCAAGTCTCATTTCAGTCACTTACTAGCTGGATGACTTTTGGATGTTGCTTAACCACCCTGTGCTTCTATTTACTCATCTGTAAATTGAAGGGGTTAAACTTGATGGCTTCTAAGAACTGTTTTTAGCTCTAAACCTATGATCCTATGATTAAATGCTTTTACAAAGTAAAGACATTATTAAAGACAATTCAGTGAAAGAGAGGGCAAACAATGGAAGTGTAGTGACTAAGAAAGTGAGGTCAAATGACCCAAGTGACTGATTGATGGAGACACAAACATACCCCTTGTTACAGTGGAATGAATGCTGAACTTGGACTCCCAGACCTGCCACTACTATCTATGTGATTGAGGAAAGTCCTTTAACTTCTCCTTGTGAGGAGGGATTGCTTCATTAATGTTATTTTTATCCCCGGGGGATTAGCACAATTCCTGACAAATAGTAGGTACTTAGTAAATATATGTTGATGGTTTATTTTGGTCTCAGTTTCCTCATTTGTAAAATGAAAGAGCTGGACTTTATCCTTCCCTGTTCTGTTTGAGGGCTAGAACTGGTTTTGCTTTGTTATGAATTCCCAGCATTTAGTGCAGTGCCTGGCACATAGCAGGCTTTTTAACAAATGTTAAATGACTTGACTTCTGCCTTTACTCTCCTCCCTTCACAACCATAACCTTATATTTAACCATTTCCAGAAAGCACTTCATCCACCTGGGAATATCTTTCCCCCTTGTGCTTTCATTGTTCCATCTTAGAAAATCTTGACCTCTGTGTCACCCAAATCATCTGTCTTCTTTATTTTATCTCCCATGAACTACTAAAAAAATGTCACAACCCTTGTTAACTGAATTCATTATACTATATAATATCTCCTGGAACCTTGCTGTTCCAAGGCAAAACTTTCATTCATTTATCACATTCCCCATAGCAAATATTACAAAATTTTTCTCTCCTTAAGTCCCACGATCATCCTCTCTGCCCCACTTATATGAATTTATCAATCAACAAGGACTCAAAGTATTTTCTATGTGCCAGACACTGTACTAGATAAAAATACAAAGACAAGAATAGAAGAGCTCCTGTCTTCAGAGAGGTTACATTCTCTCTGGAGAGACAGTATACATATAAAGAGAACCTCATAAATAATTACAAAATAAATATCTAATTCTACTCACCTTTCAGTAAATTACCCTACTTCCTCTACTGAGATTAAAGTCATTCTTTATGAGCCCCCCTTATTGCCTCTACTCTATGCTTCAACATCTTTTTCTATTTTGGTTCTTCTCTTCAGTTTTAGTCTCAGAGATGAATTAGCTCTTCTCCTAGCCATATTAATTCCTTCATCTGTAATCTCAATTTTATCCCTATTGTCTCAAAAACTTTGATCTTACAGACATCCATTCTGACTTTTGTATCTTCTTTCCACTAGTGCCTTCTTTCCTGACTACAAGCATTCTAAAAAGAAAAAAAATTGCAAAATGTAATCCACAAGATCTATGATCTCATCAATTTTAATTGTTCCCCCAATGTTACAGATCACTTTCTATCCATTCTTGCCCATTATTTGTGATCTTTTTCGAAGTCCTCCCACATGTAGGGCATCTACCATATATCCAAGAAAACTTTTTTATATTTTATATTTCTCAAAAATATCAGTAAACATTTTGGATATTCACTTCTCATTCCATGCTCTCACACTATAACCAGTCTTTCTTTTCCTATCATGCATTTCCATGTTGACATCTTTGTTCATGTTTATTCAAAATATCTCAATGGTCATATGTTATGACCTGCTCACACTGACCAGACATCTATTACTGTCTGTGTGATATTTATCCTCATTTCTTTGGAAACTATTGTATTCTGTCCTGCTGTGATATATCAATTCCAGTAGATTGATGGTATTCAACAACAGATGGGCCTTTATTTCTGGAGGAAGCTTGGGGTCATTAAAAACACTTCACAATTTTCTGAAAGCAATTCAGATCACTTTGCTCCTCCTTTTCAACTATGGGCCCAACTCATTGTCCATCTGTTCTGTCTGTCCCCATTATATTCACTGACAGACAAACTTGAGTTATCCATCTGAATTCGTGTCCTAATCTGGGCAATAGACATTCTACATCCACCTGTCTTGCCTGTGAGAATGATAAGGCCAAACTCTTTTAAATAGTTGGGGATCTCTCCCAGGAACCTTTTCAGTATTCTGGAGCTTAATTCTACCAGTATTGTATGATCTGCAAACAGGAATATCTGAAAAATCCCACCATCAAGGTGGAATCAATCCCCTTTCCTCTTTTATTTCTTTCACTGCAGTAACAAACAACTTTGAAAAGCATTAATCTCCCTACTTTAGGTCTCTCCTGAATATCATCAGAGGGTCATTAAATGGAAATGTCTTTGTTTTATCTTTCAAAAAATCTTGAATTATTTTGATGTATGGAAGGGAAATATGTCTTTTGAAGAGCGACTTTAAGGCAGTGTTTTACTCTATCAAATCAAGTTCTTTTTCAAAGACATTAAAAACTGAAATCTTGTATTCTCTACATATTATGGTCAATTGTGAAATGATATATAGTCAGTTTTTGAATTTCACATGAGGAAGCCAACTCATTGGTGATAATGTTACTAATGTGTATAGATATTATTTCTTTATAAAATTAATTCAATAAGGTTTTTTACAAATAGGAAAGATTAAACACACACAATTATTGGCAGTGTTTGATATTATGATCATTCCCTCCCCGCATAAGTGAATGCTTTAAGAATTTGAGCAATTTTAGAAATACTTTAAGAATCTAAAGTATTTTCTATGTGTAAGCATTACACTAGATAAGAATACAAACATAAGATTAGAAGAATCCTTGCCCTCACAGAACTTAATCTTTTTGGGTATATGAATGTACATATAAAGAGTACCTCATATGCATACAAAAATAAATATAAGGTAATATTGGGGGGAACAATACCATTGAAGAGATCAAGAAGGGCTTCATTTTGGAGGTGACATTTGAGCTGAGTCGTGAAGGAAACTAGCTATTCTAAGAAATGGAGTTAGGAAAGAAAGAGAGCTTTCTATCATGGAGGGAAACCAATGCAAAAGAATAGAAATGAGAGATGGAATGTCCTGAGTAAGGAATAATAAGAAGATAAGCATGATTGAACATAGTTCCTAGAAGGGAGTGATAGGTAAGGGTCTAGGAAAGTAGGAAAGAAGACTGTGAAGAGCTTTAAATGACAGAAACATTTATATTTGCTTTTATAGGTAATGGGGAACTATTGAATTTTATTGAGTAATAAGGTTCAAGAGTTGGATTTTTCCCTTATATTTTGGCCTTTTCTACTTATTAAAAACTTAGAAAAATTTCTTAACATTCTCATAGTCACTTTGCATAACAGATCTCTGTGCATTTCATTTCATCTGGTTTTCATCTCTTTTTTGTTATTGCTATCTTCTCTCTAAGCATATGGGATCTGATGGGATCCACATCTTGGGTGGTAGAAACAGTTTGATGTAATAATCTTTATAGATTATTTTTTTCATTTTTCTTTTGTTTATTGTCTTCCATTTTGTCTAAAACCCCAAAAAACTTTGCTTTTGCCCTTCATTGTAATATCCTATCCCTCTCTTATTCTTTACCAGGAAACTTCTAAAAAGAATAATCTATACTTGCAGATATCCTTTTTTCTTATGACCTGTTTACTCCTCATCCCTTCACACCTAGCTTCTGTCCCTTCTTTTTCTGATGTACTGAAAATGTGCTTTCCAAGGTTATTCATAAACTCATAAATTGCCCTACCCAATAGGTTTTTTTGCTCTTCTTTCATTTTTTAAAGCTTCTGATAGTTTGGGGTACTCCCTCCATTTGGCACTATCATCTCTCTTATTATCTTTCTGCCTATCTGGTCACAACTCATTCTTTTTTAATGGGTTTATCTACTTTTTTTGGAGAAGAAATGTCAAATTATTGCATTATCTTTGCCAAACACAAAATGAGGTCACACTATCAGGAATGACTAAAAACACAACTGAATAATAATGACTTCTTCATTTTATCCCATAAATATGCCTATAACCCAAGACTGTACTTTATGTTCTCTCACTATGCTTTCTCCTTTGGTGATCTCACTGACTTCCATGAGTTTAGTTAGCATTCCAATATATATGATCCTCTAATACCTATCTATAGTATTAAAGCCTTTTCTTTGACCTCTAATCTGGTATCTATAACTGCTTTACAGCTCCACTGGATGTCCCATCAATATCCTAAACTGGTAATGTTCAAAACTAAATTAACATTTCTTCCTCTTATATTGCCAAATACTATATATACTACTCTGAATTGTTATAATTCTTTTGAAAACTTTACTATTCTTCTACTCACTCAGATTTGAAAACTCAGTGTTGTCTTTGACTTTTCCTTACACCTCAGTCTTAGAACAGCTCAGTTGCCAGATTTATTCAATTCTATTTTCACAGTATCTTTTATATCTATCCTCTGCCATTTACTTCTCCTGACATGAACTTTGTTCAAAACTCTCGTAACCTCACTGAAACCATCAAAATAGTTTGCTACACATGATAAACATCGGATTGCCAAAAAATTATATAAGAAAAAAAAGAAAATTGTAATTGTTGAATAAACAGGTGCATTAATGTACTGTTGCCAGAGCTAAGAAATGGTATGGGCATTTTGGAAAGTGATTTGTAAGTATTACCTGAAAGGCATTTATTATGTATACCTTTTATTACTAGGTTAATAAAGCAAAAAGATTAAAGAACGAAGAAAAGGACCCATTTATACAAAAAAAATTAGGCAATTCTTTTTGCAATAATAAATAAGCATAAACTAAGGGAATGTTTATCAACTGAATAATGGCTGAATAAATTACATGTATGAATATGAAAATTAATTATTATCACATTATCAATTAAAATAATACAAATCAAAACAAAAACAACCCAGCAACCAAAAAGGACTTAAGAACTGTTATCAAGGGGCAGCTAGGTGGCACAGTGGATAGAGCACCAGCCTTGAAGTCAGGAGGACTTAAGTTCAAATCTGGTCTCAGACACTTAACACTTCCTAGCTGTGTGACCCTGGGCAAGTCATTTAACCCCAGTTGGCTCAGGGAAAAAAACAAAACAAAACCAAAAAAAAAACCTGTTATCAAAAACAATGACCAATCACAATTTCACAGGATCAGTGATGAAACTTGACACTGACGTGAAGAACTTAGGGTACAGAAGGAAATACTTTAAAATATATCTTATGTGGGACTTTTCATATTTGATATACAGGTTTTTTCTTTCATTTTTGTATTTTGTTTTATGGTTGGCAGGAGAGAAGTAAGCTATTGCTAGGTTGCACAATGTAATAAGGAAAAAGGCTCATTAAAATATTTAAAATAATTCATAGAAGTTAACAAAGATCAATAGGAAACTAAGAGAAGCAGGTCAGCTTTGAAAAGAACATTTTGACTTTGTTATTTACTTGTAAAAATGTATGAGGTACAAATTTGAGACTACATGTGAAATCTTATTTTTCTGTTATGCTTTGTATATGGAAATATTAATTTATTTAAGTTTTAAGTTCAGAATGAATAAAATAATTAAAATTTTAAAAAAATGTCTCCCAGCTGGTCTCCCTGTTTTCCTTCTCACCCAGAATAATTTTCCAAAGTGAAATTAAGGGTGTTGTGAGCTTCAAATTAAATAACAGATGCAAAGAACTTTGCAAACCTTGAAGTGCTGACAGTTATTGTTGTTATTGTTGTTGTGGGTTTCAAATCACCAAATCTCCAGGCTGGTGATGACCTTGTTCTCCATGCTCTTATTGTACTCTGATTAAGCTCAAGCAATATTGATAGAGCCCTACAGTTGTATGTTGATAAATGTTTAACAACTGGACACTCAAGAAAAAAAATGTGCACACATATTTTTAAGTCTAATCTGCATTATTAACACTTTTTTAAGTCTGGAAAATATACAAAGCAAAAGAAAATCAAGCACTGATTTGTAATGATTGCCGATTCTGAGGTATAAATGCTCACACTGAAAATTTAGCAATTGGCACCCTCAGCAAGCTGATTTGAGCTGACTTCAGCACACCTCTGAGTTTGACCATGCTATTCTCCTGTTAAAATTCTTCTCTAATAACTGTAGACTGAAAATAGAAAATCACAGGATCACAGACAATAAGAACCATTTATTTCAACTGATACATGACCAAGAATTCTTCTATAATGCATAGAGGAAAGGATTATCCAGCTTCTGCTTGAAGATATCCATTTTTGAGAATCTATAACCTGTTTAGGCAACTTATTCCTTAAATTCAACCTAAATCTCTGTAACTTGCATCCATTACTTCTACTTTTAGTAAAACAAACTCAAATCTTCTAGGTGACAACTTTTCAAATACTTTAAGATAGCTATTATGTTCTTTCAAAGTCTGTGTCTGTGTGTATGTGTGTGTGTCTTTTCTCTCTATGTGTCTCTCTGTCTGTCTCTCTGTGTCTGTGTCTGCCTGTCTTTCTCTCTGTCTCTGTCTTTGTCTCTGTCTTTGCTTCTTTTCCTCCCTCCCTCCCTCCTTTCTCCCTCCCTCTTTGTTTCTCCTCTGTTCACTGTCTGTTTTTGTGTGTCTGTGTGTCTGTCTTTGTGCGTCTATGTGTCTGTCTCTCTTTCTTCCCTCCTTCCATCCCCCCCCATCTCATTTTCCTGTCAACAATTCTAATTTCTTTCCACTAATCCATATGCTTTATATACTCTAATCCCCTCATTGTATTGGTAGCTACCCTCTTCTGGTTGCTCTCTAGTTCATCTTTTTCTTTCCCAAAATGTAATCCCCCTAGAGAGGAATATTGCATGAATTGTCAAATATGTTGTTGTATGTTGGTTTTGCAAAATTGATTTTTATTTCCTTTTTTATTCTTGGATGATCAGTTCATTGTGGTAGAGGAAGATAATATATATTAAGAAATTAAAATGTTATAAATCCAAAAGATATTAATAGATTTTTAAAAAATATAATACACAAAACTGAATGCCACTCTGATATAGTATGACTAGTGAAAAATAAAGTAGAATTGCTTCCAACCTTTCTAATTATGGGCACTATATCTCTCTTAATGCATTCCTGGATATTATTCCCCTCACCTCTTTTGGTTGCCATATTTGGTTGAATCATGTTGAAGTTACAATCCAATAACTCTGTCCTATAAATTTTTTTGGGGGGGGAACAGGGACAGGAACTGTCTTCTAACTATGACTTCTTGTCCCTTCCCCCCCAAAAAAAAAATTCTTGGAATACAGGTCAAGGAAAAACAGGAAAGGATATTATTATTCACAAAAACCATTAAAAGGAAAAAGTATCTAGGAGAAGAGGATGGCTAATAATATCAAAAACACATATATATCATGGATGAAAACTGAGAAAAGATCATTCAAATTAGCAATTAAGAGCACATTAGATACTCTAAACAAAAAAATTTCAGGTGATAACTGCAGCAAGCAGATAGATTGTAAAAGACAGGAATGACTGAGAGGAAAGGAAGTAAAGGGATGAGTGTTACAGCTTTTTCTATGAATCTGAGAGAAAGAGAGACACACACACAGATAAAGAGACAGAGAGAAAGAGACAGAGATAGAGACAGACACACAAAGCAAGACAGAGAGATAGAAAGAGACAGAGAGAGACAGAGAGACAGAGACAAAACAACAGAGAGCAGAGATAGGTTCAGAGTCAGAGAGAGATCACTAAAAGCAGTAAAAGTAAGAGAGGGAGATCATTTAAAATGGCACAGCAGAAGGGCAGAGCCAAGATGGCAGAATAAAGGTGAAACTTGACCACTCTCTCCTCCAAATTTCTTTAAATAATAACTTTAAACGAATTTTAGAGCATCAGAGCACCCAAAAAGAGGGAGTAGGACATTTTTCAGCTGAAGGCAGATTACAAGCTCAACAGAAAAGATCTATGACACCAGGATAGGGCACACTGATGTAGCCCCAGCCCTCCCAACTCCCACCCAACCCCAGCATCAGCAAGGTGGGATCTCTGAATCAGTAGCAATGCTGGAGGCTTCTGAACCTCTCAGCCTGGGGGCACCAATAAGGACTCTGAAGGTCAGTGGAGAGGGCTTGAGGCAATGGGGTGGAAGTCTGTTGTGTAGTCTCAGTGCAGCCTGGGTCAGCAGAGCTCCAGCCCACCAGCACACAGATCTTACAGTTACAGAGGGGCAGGAATACTTCTAACAGCTCCAGTGCAAAAAAGAGTGCTTATGGTCAGATTCCTAGAAGGATTTCTGAAAGCAGCTGCACAAACCCCCAGAAACTTGGGTCAGTGCACCCTCCACCCTGGAAATAGAGCCCTACTTTAACAAAAAGTTAAAAGCTGAGTAATAGGCTAGGAAAATGAGCAGAAAACAAAAAAAGTTTCTGACCATTGAAAATTACTATGGTGATGAGGAGGATCAAAACACACTCAGAAGATGATAACAAAATCAAAGCTTATATTCAAAGTTTCCAAGAAAAATAAGAATTGGGCTGAGGTCATGGAAGAGCTCAAAAGGACTTTGAAAATCAAGTAAGAGAGAGGGAAAATTAGGAAAAGAAGTGAGAGAGGTGAAAAAGGAAACACAAAAAACTAATGAGAAGAATGTCTTAAAAAGCAAAATTGGCCAATTAGGAAAGAAGGTACAAAAGCTCATTGAAGAAGATAATTCCTTTAAAAATAGATTTGAACAACTGGAAGCTAATGATTTCATGAGAACTCAAGATACAATAAAGCAAAACCAAAAAAATGAAAAATGGAAAAAAATGTGAAATATATCATTGAAAAAACAACAGACCTGGAAAATAGATCTAGGAGAGATAATTTTAAAATTATTGGTTTACCTGAAAGTATGATAAAACAAAAGAGCCTGGACATCATCTTTTAAGAAATTGTCAAGGAAAACTGTCCTGAACTTCTAGGTCCAGAGGTTAAAACAGAAATCAAAAGAAAAAGGTAAAGCATCATCCTACTCATTATTCAGCTCCCTAGGATATGGTTTATCTGGATCTGGTGATTTGAATTCATTGAGTGTAGCTGAAAATGCCGCCTAACCATCTCACTTATTTTGGCTTTTCACTCAGTGTTAATAATTATTTTCTACCTTTTCTTGCTCAAAGAGCACTTTACTTAGAAGAAAAAAAAAAAGAAACAGAAGCGAAGCAAGAGCTGAGTAGTTTAGCCTTCTTCTCCTCATCAATTGCTATTATTCTATCCACCCCAAGCAGTGACCCTATCTTCTCTTTGATTTTTTCCCCTTGCTCTAATATGGTTTACTCCTTTATTTTATTGTTGTCATCTTTAGTATTAATAAACTTATTCTATAGTACTTCTAACATTGTTTTTATAAGACTGACATATATATACATACATATATGTGTGTGAAAGTATATATACACACATATATATATATATATAATATATATATATACATACATATATATGTATATATACTTGCATTCATCTTTTCTATGTCTTTTAAAAATTCTGAGTAAGTCAGTTTTTACATTTACTTTTTCTTATTAAGCCATTCTCCTCTATTTCCTATCATCACTTAGCATCTTTTCTTCCTTTCAGGTTCATTCGAGCTGAATTTTATGCAATCAAGATCTTAGTGGTTGCTCTCTACTGGATCCCAAAGTTTTCCATATCTGGTTCACAGTCTTCCTCTTTACTCTAAATTCTGGCTTATTCTAGGAGATTTCAATACATATAATGATGTTCACTTAAGCACCCTGATCTGCCAATTCCTCAGTTTTCAGAGCCTAGATTTCTCCTCTACCTCAGCCCTATGTATGCCCAAATCATTTATGTCATTGCTCACAAGTGTTTCATTTCCACAATAAAAAAACCTGAAATTTCTTTCATCCTTTGCTGTCCCTATATCTTGCCACTTGTAAACTAATTTTTTAAATCTTTACTGGGATTTCTAATTCATCCATCTCTCTGTACTCTTTTACGTAATCACTTCCTATTCTAAATTCACATCCCTCCCCTTCTAATCTTTACCCTTTACTTAAAAATTCCAATGCTCTGCTATCAAATTCCTTTTCATCTTGATCTTTTGAGATTTTTTTGGTCAGATTTCAGGTAACTGTTATTCTTACCCTCTGTGTTCTCTAGTCATATTTACATGATATTGAATAACTGAATGAAGCAGGGTGAAATCATGTACCCAGACTAATGGAATCCATTACAAATTAAATAATCTGAAATGGACCTTCAACACAGCAAGTCCATTTTCTTATTTCTTTCTAATTGATTTTTTTTATCTTACTTCCCACAGAGGTTATTATAAACCTTCTTTTCTCTCCACAAGCTTTTCATACTATCCTTTCCTCACTGTCTCATCTGAAGTCTTTACCTTATACTCTGTTGGGAAATCTTTGCTGTGTGCTCCCTGTTTTCCTCTAGTCTATAGCTTTGTTCCCCTTCTCACAATCCTCTATTCTTCATTTAAACTGATGAAGACAAGATTTCCCCCAAGGCTGGCATGCTTTTTCTGTTCAGCTTCGCCTCCTGACTTTTCTGACTTGCTTCAAGTTCTAGCTAAAATTCTACCTTCTGTAGGAAATCTTTCATAATCGCTCTTATTTCTAGTGCTTTCTCTGTTGATTTCTTCCTTTATCCTGTATATAGCATTTTGTATATTGTTTATATGTTGATTTCCTCTTCAGGTTTTGAGCTCTATGAGATGAGAAATTGTTTTTTGCCTTTCTTTGTATCCCCAGTGCTTAATACTCTGCTTAATTGTTTATTGTCTGAGGGACTGACCAAGGCCAACCCCTGTACTAGTGTCCTTGAATCCCTTTCCCACATTGATCCTACCATCTTTCCCCTCTTTTTTATGTTCTTCAATCCTTTCTTATTTACTACTTTTTCTGTTGCCTTGCTTAAAATACTCTCTACCATGCTTAAAATACCCTTATTAGACTGTTAGCTCCATAAGCTATCATCCTATATTTCTTTTCCCTTTCATAAGTCCCAGAAAAAAAAATATTTAGATTCATTGCCTCTACTTTTTTCCCTCCCACTCACTTCTCAATCCTTTGCATTTTGGTTGCTGACATCATCACTTTTGTCTTTTATTATATTTTCGTATATATAAACATTGTCTTTTATATAAAATATAACGTTGTCTTTTTTTACAATTAAACATGAGATTTAAATCATCAAATATGATGGTATTTTGTATTTCCTCTCCTCTCATTTATCTTTAGAATTCCTCATTTTGTTTTTTTCCCCCTGAAACTCAGATCAAACACCACCTTCTACATAAAGCTTTTTCTGAATATTCCCCTTTCCCCCTAACTTGTTAGTAACCTCCCTCCCATAACTTTCTACACATTTTATAATTGAAATAGCTAGAAACCATAGTGGATAAACAACTTATCCAATGCCTTAACGTTAACAGTATAGCATTTGGGCTAAAACCAGGTTATCCTGTCTCTCAATCAGGATTGTTTTCCCTTATGTGACATTGGTGGAGGATGAAATGAGAACTTTATAAAACTCATTGTTTTTAAATATATAGGGAATTCTTCTATTCCTCAGGTTATGGACATTATTCCCAAATGTAAAGATGATCATTCATGAGCCAGATATTTATCATGTTTATCCTAGTTATCATATTTATAATGACTTAACTTTTCAAAAATATAGGCAATAAAATGCATGTAATCATTGGACATGAATGCAATGGTGCTATAGTTGTTGATAAGGTGAAGGAGTACAAATCCTGTTATTTTGTACTAGAGAAGATTTACATAGCAATGAAAAATTTCCTGAAAAGTTCCTCATGTCTCAAATAACTTCTTTATAAAATGAATTGCTATGAATTACATCATATTTTGTGCCAGAATAGCTGGTTAAGTTAAAAGAACTTCATGCTGGATCATTATGTAAAGTGAATAACATTCTCTAATTTAAGATGCTGTTATCTGTTTACAGTTTGTATCTTTATATTTTAGGATTTCTTAGAGTGAGAAACACTTTGTGGGCATATACATAATCTCTTTTATTTTATTTTTTCCTCAGCAGAATTTTATTTTTCTAAATACATGTAAAGATAGCTGTCAACATTCACTTTCTTAAGACATTGTATTCCAAATTTTTTCCTTCCATTCTTTACTTCCTTTCTCCCCAAGACAGCAAGCAATCTGATATAGGTTAAATATGTACAATACTTTTAAACATATTTCCATCTTTGTTATACTATGCAAGAAAAATCACATCAAAGGAGAAAAGACCATAATAAACAAACAAATGAACAAAATGTGAAAATACTATACTTCAATCCACATTCAGTCTTCATATATGTAATCTGTTTGAAAGTTATGTCTTACAAGGTGAAAAGACATAAATTAAATGAGGGATTTGTGAATAGTCATAGTTATGAGAAAAGCTAATTTAACATGAAATTGAAGAAGCCACTTAGAAGCAGTGTAACTCATAACTGAACCAATGGTCCCCTCTGCATCATCCTTGACAAATGGGCACTTCACCCTCCTCTAGTGAGGGAGAACACATCTCCTGAAGCAACCCGTTTTACTTTGGAGTAGTCTTAATCTTTATGAAGTTGTTTTTGGTTTTGTTTTGTTTTGACTTCCATCAAGTCTAATTCTGTCTCCTTGTAATTGTTCTACCCATTGTTCATAGTTCTGCCCTCTGGCAAAAAGTAAGACTAGAAATTATCTCTTCCACAAGACAGCTCTTCTAATAGTTGGAGGCAGCAATGCCCCACTAAGTCTTCTCTCCTTCAGGCTAAACATCATCACTTCTTTCATATAATCCTGGAATGACATAAACTCCAGACTTATCACTGTCCCAGTGGCTTTCCTCAATGTAATCTCCCATTTCTCTATGTCCTTCTTGACATGTGGTGCCTGAAAGTCAGTACAAAATTCTCCATGAATGGTATGATCAGAGCAGAGGGTGGGAGACTATTACCACAACTTTTCCTGTCCCCAGTATTGACTCTTTTAATGTAGCCAATATTGCATTTGTTTTATTGACTACCATATCATCCTGTTGACTCACCTTGAGCTTGTTTGATCACTTTTATTTAAACTTATCTAGCCATATCCCCACTATTTTATACCTGTAAAGTTAATTTATAGAAACTAAGCATAGAAAAACCCAAAGACCCCAGTTTTTGGGATAAGTACTCACCATTCGACAAAAACTGCTGTGAAAATTGGAAACTAGTGAGGAAGAAATTAGGGATTGACCCACATCTAACACCAAATACCAAGATAAGATCTAAATGGGTTCATGATCTAGATATAAAGATGATATTGTAAGTAAATTAGAGGAACATAGTATAATTTACCTCTCAGACCTGTGGAGATGGAATAAATTTATGTCCAGAGAAGAACTGGAACTCTTAATTGAACACCAGATAGATAATTTTGACTATATTAAGTTAAAAAGTTTTTGTACAAACAAAATCAATGCAGACAAGATTAGGAGGGAAGCAATAAATTGGGAAATCATCTTTACATTTAAGGGTTCTGATAAAGGCCTCATTTCTAAAACATATAGAGAATTGCCTCATATTTATAAGAATTCAAGCCACTCTTCAATAGATAAATGGTCAAGGGATATGAACAATTTTCAGATGATGAAACTAAAACTATTTCTAGTCATATGAAAAGGTGCTCCAAATCACTATTGATCAGAGAAATGCAAATTAAGAAAACTCTGATGTACCACTACACACCTGTCAGATTGGCTAAAATGACAGGAAAAGATAACGATGAATGTTGGAGGGGATGTGGGAAAACTGGGACACTAATACATTGTTGGTGGAACTGTGAACGGATCCAACTATTCTGGAGAGCAATTTGGAGCTATGCTCAAAAAGTTATCAAACTGTGCATACCCTTTGACCCAGCAGTGTTTCTATTGGGCCTATATCCCAAAGAAATATTAAAGGAAGGAAAGGGCCCCAAGTGTGCAAGAATGTTTGTGGCAGCCCTTTGTGTAGTGGCTAGAAACTGGAAACTTAATGGATGCCCATCAATTGGAGAATGGCTGAATAAATCATGGTATATGAATGTTATGGAATATTATTGTTCTGTAAGAAACGACCAGCAGGACGATTTCAGAGAGTCCTGGAGAGACTTGCATGAACTGATGCTGAGTGAAATGAGCAGAACCATGAGATCATTATTCACGGCAACAACAATACTATATGATGATCAATTCTGATGGACATGGTTCTCTTCAACAATGAAATGTTTCAAACCACTTCCAATTGTTCAGTGAAGAAAGCCATATACACCCAGAGAGAGGGATGTGAAATGTGGACCACAACATAGCATTTTCATGATCTCTATTGATGTTTGCTTGCATTGTGTTTCCTTTCTCAGATTTTTTTTTCTTGTAGATATGATTTTTCTTGCACAGCAAGATAAGTGTGAAAATATGTATACATATATTCAATTTGTCAAATATTTTAACATAATTAACATGTAGTGGACTTCCTGCCATCTAGGGGAGGGGTGGGGACTAGGGGAGAAAATTTGTATCTGAAAGCTTTGTAAGGGTCAATGTTGAAGAATTACCCATACATATGTTTTGAAAATAAAAAGCTTTAATAAAGAAAAAAAGAAACTAAGCATAATTTGGGGGATATATATTTAAATTAATTTATCTAAACATGATACTGATATTTTTTTCCACTTCAAATTTCTAAGTGTATATTGGCAGCTTAGTGGACCTTTAGTTAACTATGAGTCATGAGTAATGATTTTTTTTTCTATTTTTCTTTGAAATTTCTGATTGAATACTAAGTATCTCCTCTAACCATTAATTTTCTGGATAAAATAAACCATGTTTAAAAGTGTGGAGAAAAATGGAGGATGAAGGCAATTATTCACAGAAAACGGGTTTAAAATCAACCCTTGCTTCAATTGTTTATTATTCCAGAAGGTCCAGGTTGTTGTTGTTGGTGGTGGTTGTGGATGTAGGAACAAGGGTGATTTAGTCCTTGAATTATTTACATCATTCTGATTCTCATCTTGACTTTGCTCACCTAGGCACAGCCCTGAAGACAGAAAGAACTAGAGCATTAGTTGCAAACTGGACTTCACTGGTTCAATCCTCTTTTTTTCAGGAACTTATAGGAAACGTAAATGAAAGTCCCATATTCTTTTTTTTTTTCTTTTTGCTGAGGTGATTGGGGTTAAGTGCCCAGGGTCACACAGCTAGGGAATGTTAAGTGTCTGAGATCAGATTTGAACTCAAGTCCTCCTGACTTCAGGGCTGGTGCTCCATCCACTGTGCCACCTAGCTGCCTGGAAAGTCCCATATTCTTAACAAGCTACCTGTCAATCAAGAGTGAGCTCTTTGGGTCTGATTGGTCAGATATATATGACACATGGGGCCAGCCTCTGGAGGCATGAGGCTACTTGATAATTCAGGCTGCCAGAGCCGGTTCAGACCCTTTCCAATTGACGTTGGCAGGTTCAGGACTCTGTGGGGAGGACAGCAGCTCTGAATGGCAGTTAAAAAGGGGAAAGAAAAAAAATCAAAATACAAATAAATAAAACACAAGGAGAGAAGGGGAATTTCAACATCAAAAAGAAATGAAAGCCAGGAAAGATAAAGAGAAGTTTCTGCCGATTTAGACCTCATTTGTGGCTTGCTGTCGTGTCTCCTTTTAGGCTCTCCTGTCTGTAGTCTGGGGGAGAAGGAGGGGAAACTTCTTACTGATTTTAGTCAAGTGAAAGATGCTTAATATGGTAATCAGTCCCTTCTGAGAAGAGTGTGTTAGAAAGCTCAGCCCCAGCAGCGATGATTATACAGTGCCTAATTGTCTCTGGTGTCGGCACAGACCATAAAGATGAAGAAAGGAGGGGAGGAGGACCAGGGAGGAAATTCTGATCAGGCAACATGGGACATTCTCACTCTCTTAGGCTGTGGGGGAGGCTCACTGGCACTAAGGAGCCCTAGTACAGGCCCAGTTTTTGCCTTGACATTCCCAGGGCCCCAAGTCATTTCTTTGTTCTAAAGTGGGACTCTCCTATAGGGAATTGGACCCTTGCTTGGTGGCCTGTGATATAAATGAACCTATCTATGTGCTTTCACTTTTCCAGCATTTGAGGTGCTTTTGCAAGGAATAGAGATGGAGAACTCCAGCCACCTGCCTTGTGGCCTGACCCTGTGGGAGCTTTTGCTCCTTCTTCATTGCTGGCCCCAAGTACCCTCCAGACAAGTCAGAAAATGACTTGGTAATGCAGTAGACTCCCAAAGAAGTTTCTGCAGTAAAGTGCTAAGAGGGAAACCAGAATTAGGGAGTCTGACCCGGCCTTCGAGGTGTATCTGGGGCTCTGATACCCAGGAAAGCTTTAAGCTGTTGTTTTCATAACTTGAATGATCTTGGATGATAACCTTATTTACACTATATATTCCTAGCCAATACCTGTGTTAGTCCTTGCATGGCCCAATGCATAAGTGGGCCTTTGTGGCATCATAATGCTATTCTCATCCTAATGAAGCCCACATCTGTGTGCCTATGAGCTCATCCAACCCAATGGTGATTAAGGAAAGAAACACATGTGCACACAATAAACACTTTTTTTTAAAGGCACCAAACAGCATTTGAAGCAAAAGCAACCATAAACTCCTTATGAGTGAAAAACAAAAGATTTCAGAGTGGGCTTTAGTCCAGCCACTTTCTGGCATCTTGAGTATGTGTGGGTAAAATGGGTTACCTCAGCTGATCAGAGACCCAGACCAGTGCTTTTAACAAATTCAATACCATGTAGAATTATTTTAAAATAAATTTCATTGATGCCTTTTGTCTTTATATCATAAGTTATTTTCCATAGTCATATCTGACATTGTATACAACATTCAGCTCAATAGTCCCTAATTTTCTATTAAATCAATTTTTCATATTCATATGCTCTTCTCTGGGACCCTGACTGCTTTTTAAATGACTCAGATTTCAATATCCTTTTAGTGATATTTAAATTTGTCTTATTATATGTGTATGTGCATATGATACACACAAACATAGATGACCTTTGTTTCTATTATTTTTTCCTTCCTTATGGTATAAAGGGCATCTTCCATTGGTACATCCATTTCTAAATTCCTCACAATCTGGCTTCTGACCTAACCATTCCATCAAAACTGCTCTCTACAAAGTTCCCGGTGATCTCTTAACCACCAATCCAGTGGCCTTTCTCCAGTCCTCATTTTCCTCAACTTCTCCAAAGCCTCTGATACTGTTGATCACTCTCTCCTTCCTGAAATTCTCTTCTCTCTAGGTTTTTGGACTATCACTGTCTTCTTGTTCTCTTACTACTTACCCGACTGCTCATTCTCAGTCTCCTTTGTGGAACCCTCATTGAGATCATGTCCACTAATTATATATATCCCACAGGGTGCTCTCCTAAACCTTTTTTTTTTTTCTTCTCCTTCTATACTGCTTGACTTGGTGATCTCATCAGATCTCATGGATTTAATAACTATTGTTACGCTGGTGATTCTCAAATCTACCTTTCCTGAGCCAACCTCTCCTCTGAGCTCCAGTCTCATATCTCGGACTGCCCTAAGACATCTTGAAATGGACATCTTAAACTAAATATATCTGATACGAAACTCATTTTCTTTTCCCCAAATCCTTTCCCTTTCTTAACTTTTCTGCTATCGTCAAGAGCAATACTATTCTTCCCATCCTTCAGTTTCCCAAATTGGTGTCTTCCTTGACTCATTAACTCTCACCCTTTTTTTTCCCTCATATATCTCATATCCAATTTATTGCCAAGGATTGTTGATTTCACTTTATGCCCCCTTTTCTCCGTTGACTCTGCCACCTTGCCAGTGCAAGCCCTCATCCCCACAGACTTGGGGGATATCTATATCTATCTCTATCTATATCTATATAATCCATATATATATAAAACATTGTTCTGCATACTGCAAGATTCTTGCCATTCTAATCCATCTTTTCTAAAGTGCAGGAATGACATTTCCCCACCCCACTCAATAAATTCCAGTGCTTCCCTACAACTCAAATACACAATCCAAATGCAAGACTTCTGGTGTTTAAAATTCTGTTATAACCTAAATCCTTCCTACATTTTCACTTTTCTTACACCTTATTCCCTGCCACATACTTTTCAATTTAGTGATATTGGCTTCCTGTCCATGAACCAGATCCTCTCTCTCTTGGCTCTGAGTATTTTCTGTTGCTTTTCCCTGTACTTGGAATTCTTTCCCTTCTCATCTTCAGGTGAAGTTGGCTTTCTTTACTTCTTTTGAATTCCAATTAAAAGCTCATCTTCTGCAGAAGGCCTTTCTCAATCCCTTTTAATTCTAAAGCTTTCCCTTTCTTAATTATTTCTTATTTACCTCCTATATAGCTTCTGGGTACTTTTTTGTTTGTTGTCTCCCTTTTAGATTTTGAACTCCTTAAGAACAAAGACTGTCCTTTGCCCCTTTATTGTCTTATGTTTAGCAAAGTGTCTGACACATAGTAGGCACATTAATAAATGTTTATTTATTGATTATGATATGATTATAGAAAAATGTCTATAGTAGTCATATTTTGACCTATTGATCACAGCACTAAGCATATGCTTAGTGCTGTGATCAATAGGTCAAAATATGACTACTATAGACATTTTTCTTGAATAATTCTAAATAAAAATCCCAAGCAGTATGCCTGTTCATGACTTCTCCAAAATGTATCGGTCACATCTTTTGTCATTTTTGCCAATTTACTTGTTATGAGTTGGAACCTCAGGCCTTTTTCAAATGTGAATATTTTCTACTATTAGTAATTTGGAGTATGTTTTTATATGGTTACTTAAAATTTCAAATTCTTTTTATTGAAAATGGCTTGTTCATGTCTTTTTACCACTTATCAGTTGATAGGATGACTCTTGGTAAGGAATGTTCATGAATATTCAATGTACATTTTGAATATTAGACTTTTATTCGTGATGCTTGATGCTAACATATTTTCCAAACCTGCTATATCTCTTCTGATTCGACCTTTTCATTGACTTTATTAAAGGAAACACTTTTTACTTTCATGGAGTTAAAATTTTCTGTTTTATCTTTTAGGCTTTCTTTTATTCCTTCTTTGGTTTAGAAATTTCTCCAGTCATAATTATAAAAGGTGTTTGATCTTATTCTTTTCAATTTTTTTCATGATGGGACCTTATGTATTTATTCTGGTATATATTACAGAAGGTTGGTCTAAACCTAATTTTTGTCAAATTGCTTTCCATTTTTTCCAGTAGTTATTATTTTTTAAGAAAGGGAAATTATTCCCACAGTTGTTTTTTGCTTTTGGTTTACAAACACTGGATTGTGGTGTTTTCTATATTTCTTGCTTATCTAGTCTGTTCCACTGAATTATTTTCTGTTTTATAGTAGTTCACATAAGAGAACATATATAAAAAACATTGCAAACCTTAAAATTCCATAAATTCTTGCTACATTAGTTAGTCAATAAGCATTTATTAATTTTCCCATAATTTTCCAGGCACTACTTAACACTAAGAATCCAAGAAAGCACAAAATAGTCCTTTCTCCAAAGAGGCTCCTAGGGAGGAGACAATATGGAAATAACTACATAAATACAAATAAAACATATACAAAATAAATTGGAAATAGACTCTGAGAGATAGCCTTAAAATTAAGGAGAAATTGTAGAAGATAGGACTATAGCTAAAACTTGAAGAAATTCAAGAAAGCGAGAAGACAAAGATGAGGAGAGAGAACATTCCAATTATGAGAAACAATTTGTGAAAATGCTCAGAGTTTGACAGCTAGGAGGAGCAGTGGATAGAGTCTGGAGTCTGCTACATTTAAATCCTATCTCAGAAACTTCTTAGCTGTGTGACCCTTGGTAAGTCACTTAACCCTGATTGCCACAAAAAAATGCTCAGACCTGGAAGATAGATAACTATTATAATGAATTATAAATAATTTTGATGACTCCTGCTTTATGATAGTTTAAGGTATAGTAATGCTATGCTCTTTTCAGTCTTTCTCCTTATTTCCCTCAAGATTTTAGACCTTTTATTCCTCTAAATGAATTATATTATTCTTTTATCTAGTCCTAAGATGTATTCCCTTGGCAATTTGCTAGATATAGCATGAAATTTGCAAACTAATTAAATTTTGTCATTTTTATTGTATGTATTGACATAGCCCAAACATGATCAGTGAGTATTTTTCCAATTATTTAAGTCCTGTTTTATTTAGAAAAGAGTATTTTATAGTTGTAGTTATATGAATGTCTTCATGGTTTAATGCCCAGATAGTTTATTAATTTAAGGCTATAGTAAATGTAATTTCTCTTATTTCTGCTTTAGTTTAGTAATATTGAGAAATTCTTGTAACTCTCATAGACTTGTATATTCTACTACTTTGTGGAAGTTATTAATCAGTTTAGTTAATTCCTTAATTGATTCCTTGGGCTTTTTTAACATATAACATACTGTCATCTATAAGTAGAGATAACACCTCTCTTATTTGCTGATGGTTGGTTATACCTTTGATTCTGTTCTCTCATCTTATTTTTATAGCCAATATTTTAGAACAATGTCAAATGATAATGAGCAGAAGTGACATTATTCTTTTACTTCAGTTGTTCTGGAAAAGCTTCTAGTATTTCTCTATTATTGATAATAGTAGCTCTTTAAAAAATGTGCTTTTGATAATTCTGGAGAAGGGAATTTCCAAGCCTGTCATAGGTTTATTCAGAGAAAAAACAAAATCTTCTATAGACTGTACCCCCTTCCCCTCATCAGCTGTCCTAAGTTGTGGTATTAAATTCAGGGGCCCATATAAAGAAAAAGTATTTCAATTAAATTGAAAATATAATAATTTGTGCTTTCCTAAAATAAGCACTGGACTGGGACAGCATTTAAATTCTAAGGTAACCAGAGCTTAGTCAGTGATTAGTTTGAATCCTGGGAAAATTATGTAACCTCTCAGGGCTCCCATTGGATGTTTTAGGACAAACAGTAATACTAAAGGAAAATATGACTCTAAAATTTGTTCTATAGTTGATATAACATGTTCTACATACGTAGAACATATAAACATGTTGTTTATCCTTCATTCTTGAAGAGGTCAGCTGGAGGTGATGACATGACATAAAAGTGAATTGAATTAAAAAGAGGGAAGTCTATACAGTCACTAGTCTCACTTTCTCCTCTAGAGCCATCTGGGTCTAGTGGCAAGATATAGATCAGGAGGTCTGATGATGGCCCTGAATATATTGGAAGACTTTGACCATTTTAAGCTAACAGGTTTCAGTTTGACTGAGGCAAAGTCTAATTAGTGATTAAGACCAAATTTTAAAAAAAGGCATAGAATGGCCTCTTATACCAAGTCAAAACATACAAACAAATAGATAGATAGATGGACTAACAAGAAAACAAATAAATGTGGTGAAAAGATCCTGAGGGTTTCTGGGCAAAACAGAAATAATTGTCAGTCAGAGCCCAAACAATGACCAGTGAGGCTTGGCCTGGGACTTATTTGTGGTCAATCAATGAGAGCCAAAGATATTAGAGTTTAAGGCATTTTCCTGAACTCCAAGATATCTTATGAGGTTTTAACTATCAAAATTTATATGTCTTTGAGGGAAAATCCTGGAAAGTTAGAGTGATAAATAAACTTTGAGGTTATCTACTTTACTTTACATGTGAGAAAATGGGAACCCTGAGAGGTTACATAATTTTCCCAGGATTCAAACTAATCATTGACTAAGCTCTGGCTACCTTAGAATTTAGATGCTGTCCCAGTCCAGTGCTTAGTTTAGGAAAACACAAATTATTATATTTTCAATTTAATTGAAATACTTTTTCTTAACTATTTCCTTGAGTTAAAGATCACCAAGGATCACTTAATTTCTTTTACCCTCAGTTTCTTCATCAATTTAGTGGGAATAACAATACATATAGTACCTACCACATTGAGAAATGTGTGATTTCTCAAATGAAGTAATATGTGTGAATTGCTTTGTAAATTTTAAAGATATATATATATATATATATATGTAAATTATTATTGCTAAAAATGAGACAAGCCTTGCTAAGTGCTCTGTGAACATCAGAATGCTATTTCATAGAAGTTACTGATATTTGTATTCAGATTTTATATCACATCTTCACAGACACTTGCTTACTAGGTCTATATACAGGGACTTCTGTGAAACACTTTCTTCCTTCCCCTGCCCATCCTTTCTAAAAACTCTGCCATAAGATATTTCAATAGTTCTTTATATGGATAAGCTATCACATTATGGCATTGGAGATTTAAAGTTGGAGGGAAAGTCATTAATCTAACATCTTTATTCTCTCTCTGTTGCTGTCTCTCTGTCTCTGACTGTGTCTCCTTTTATCCCCTCCTTTCCCTTCCTCTTTTTCCCTCCTTATTCTCTCTCTCCCTCTGTTTCTCTGTTTCTGTCTTTCTTTCTCTCTTAGTCTCTGTTTCTATGTGTTTCTCTCTTGCTTTCTCATTCACACACAAACCTACCCATTCTCTTTAAGCAAGCTCTAAACAGAGATCTTTGGGTTCTTTCTTCCACAGCTCAGCTTATGAGAAAGATTGCATGCTTTCCCTTGGTTTAGACAGGGAGAACTTTATCTCTTCAGGCTGCTGTTCTTTCCATTTTATGAGGTTGATGATTAAAGGTCTTAACACTCCCAGCTAAGTTCTCACAATTTGGCTGCCAGGCTGGAAAACTTGAGCATTTCTGGGGGTCGATAAGCATTGGGGAGCTATTTTTCATGCTGAGCAGAGCTACGCAAATCGCTCAGCATCAGGAACAAATTGTTACCCAGGTCCATTGACTTCAAAGAGAGTGTCTAAGTCCATGAAGCTTACTGTAATAATGGAAATACATTCTCCAAACCCTCAGAGGAGTAATGGAAGTCAGGGCAGTGTCACCCATTAGCCTGCATCATGGTGAGGCAGGAGCAGGGGGAAAAACAACAACCCAAACATATGCCTAATAATGGTCAGTGGTCCTGTTTCTAAAAGCAGAGCCATGCAATGTACTGGCACTGGCCTTAGGACAAGGAGATCATAGGACCATAAATTTAGATCTGGAAGGATTCTTAAAAGTCATTAATTCTACACATTCTCATCTGCAGGAGAGAAAACTGGGAAAAACTCAGAATAATGACTTGCTCAGGTTACAGAGTTAGTATTAGACTCAAGATTTGAATCTAGACTTTCTTACCTCGAACTTATATACTTTATGTAGGGATTGATTATGAAAATATTCCTCCCACATATGAAAAATACCTTGGCACGTCTCTATGGAAAATGCCTTTTATGACAGTAAATACAAACTCTAAATACTATTGCTATGAACATGAGTGATTACATGAAAGGACGAAAGGAGAGTAAAGAGTCAAAGATGATTCAAGAAGTATTAGACCAAGGTAACCAAAAAAATAGTGGTGCCATCAATTTAAAAGAGATGTTGGAAAGAGCATCAGGTTTTTGTTGTTGGAAGGGGGGGGGGAATGAGGAGCACAAATTTGGAGGTATTGACTTTAAAATGACTTGGCTATCTAGGCATTAAAAAAGAGAAGTTAGAAATAAAAGACTGAAAATCTGAGGAAAGATTTAAGTTGGATATTCTGCATAAGCAGGACTCATTTGCAAATAAGCAATAATTGTAGCCATGGAAATAGATGCATAACTAAGTGAAGGAGTGTAGAAAGAGAAGAATGCCAGAAAGTTGAGGAAAACTCATGTTTAAGTGATGGGAGGGGAATATGGAGATAGTAAAGGAGCCCATAAAGGTACAGTAAGAGAAACAGGAGGAAAACTATAACTGTCCATTGTTATGGAAACCAAGGGAGAAAAGAGAATTTAGAAGGTATGTGATCATGAGCATCAAAAATGAAAAAGGGTGAATTGACTACTAATGAAAAAGAAATCAATAATTAGGAGCTATTTTACCCAACTGTATGGCAAAAATCTGACAATCTAACTGAATATTTACAAAATATAAGATGCTCAGATTAAGAGAAGAAATAAATTATTTAAGTAGTCACATTTTAGAAAAAGAAATTGAACAAACCATTAATGAAATCCCTAAGAAAACATCTCTAGGGTCAGAGGGATTCACAGGTGAATTCTATCAAACATTTAAAGAAAAATTAATTCCAATACTACATAAGCTATTTGGAAAAATAGGTAAAGAAGGAGTCCTGGCAATTTTTTTCTATGACACAAATATGGTACTGATACCTAAACCAAGAAGAGCCAAAACAGAGAAAGAAAATTACAGACCAATTCCTCTAAGGAACATTGATAAAAACATTTTAAATAAAATATTAGCAAAGATATTACAGCAACATATCAGCAGGATAATACCGTACCACAAAGTGGGATTTATACCAGAAATACAGGGCTGGTTCCATATCAGGAAAATTATTACCAAAATTGACCATATTAATAATAAAACCAACAAAAATCATATGACAATCTCAACAGATGCAGAAAAAGCTTTTGACAAAATAAAACACCCATTCATATTAAAAATGCTGAAGAGTATAGGGATAAAGTAAGCTTTCCTTAAAATAAGTGGTATCTATTTAAAACCAACAGCAAGCATTATTTATAATGGAAAGAAATTAGACACATTCCCAATCAGCTCAGGGGAGAAACAAGGATGCCCATTGTGACCACTGTTATTCAGCACTATATTAGAAATGTTATTTTTATCAATAAGAAAAAAATAAAAGCATTAGAAGAAGCAATGAGGAAATAAAACTACCACTCTTTGCAAATTATATGATTATATTTAGAGAATCCTAGAAAATCATCTAAAAGCCTACTGGAAACAACAGCTTTAGCACAATTGCAGGATATAAAATAAACCTATACACATCATGAGCATTTCTATATATTACTAACAAAGCCAACCAGTAAAAGATAGAAAGAGAAATTCCATTTAAAATAACCAGTAAAAGATAGAAAGAGAAATTCCATTTAAAATAACTAGACACAAAATAAAACATTTAGGTGTGTACCTGCCAAGACAAACTGAAGGACCATATGAACACAATTACAAAACTTGTCTCACACAAATAAAGTCAGATCTAAACAATAGGAAAAATATTACTTGCTCATGAGTAGGCCAAGCTAATATAATAAAAATTATAATTCTGCCTAAATTGATCTACTTGTTTAGTGTTATACTAATCAAACTGTTAAAAATATTTTATAGAATTCAAAAAATTATAAAATTCATCTAGAAGAACAAAAGGTGAAAAATATCAAGAGAATTAATGAAAAAAATACATAGAATGGTGGTTTAGCAGTATCAAACCTAAAACTATATTATAAAGCAGCAGTCATCAAAACCATTTGGTTCTGGCTAAGAAATAGAGTAGTGGATCAGCGGAGTAGATTAGGTACAATAATCAAGTCATATATTAATCTAGTATTTGATAACCCCCCAAACTCTAGTTTCTGGAATAAGAACTCACTTTTTGACAAAAATTGCTCGGAAAACTGGAAAATCTGTCAGAAACTAGGTACAGACATATCTCACAACCCATCCCAAAATGAGTACAAGATTTGGGCACAAAGGATGATAGCATAAACAAATTAGGAGAACAAGGGATAAATACCTATCAAAGCTTGGAGAAGGGAGGAATTTATGACCAAAGAAGAAGTACAGAACATTATGAAAGGCAAAATGGGCAACTTTGATTATAGTAAATTAAAAAAAATTGTACAAACAAAATCAACAGAAACAAGATTAAGAGAAAGTACAAAGCTGGGGAAAAATCTTTACAGCCAGTGTTCTAATAAAGGTCTCATTTCTCAAATATACAAAGAACTGTGCCAAATTTATAAGAATATAAGTCATTCCCCAATTGATAAGTGGTTAAAGGGTATGAACAGCCATTTTTCAGATGACAAAATTAAAGCCATCTGTAGTCATATGAAAAATGCTCTAAATCACTACTGATTAGAGAAATGCGGATTAAAACAACTCTGAGGTCCCACCTCAAACCTCTCAGATTGGCTAAGATGACAGGAAAAGATAATGATAAATGTTGGAGGAGATGTGGGAAAATTGGGACACTAATGCATTGTTGGTGGAGTTGTGAAATAATATAACCATTCTGGAGAGCAATTTGGAAGTATGCCCAAATTTCACCCAGCAGTGCCACTACTGGGTCTGTATCCCAAGGAAATCAAAAAGGAAGGAAAAGGACCCACATGTGCCAAAATCTTTGTAGTAACTCTTTTTGTGCTAATAAAGAATTGGGAAATTACTGAATAAGCTATAGTATATGAAGGTAATAGAATATTATTGTTCTGTAAAAATGATAAATAAACTTATTTTAGAAAGTCCTGGAAAGAGTTACATGAATAGAAGCTAAGTGAAACAAGCAGAACCAGGAATACATTATACACAATAATAACAAGAATGTGTGTTAATCAACTATGAAAGACTTAGTTCTTTTCAGTGGTTCAGTGTTCCAAACCAATCCCAATAGATTTTGGACAGAAAAAGCCATCTGCATCCAGAAAAAGAACTAAGGAGATTGAATGTAAATTAGCCCATGTTATGTTCACTTTTTCTGTTTTTTTTTCTCTTCCATGGTTTTTCATTTTGTTCTGATTTTTCTCTCTCAACAGGATTCATAAAACAATGTGTATTGAATTAAATTAATTTAAAAAACATTTAACTTAAAAAAGGCATGTGGTCCATGCTGTCAGATGCTTTAAGGTGTCATCTTAGATGATGACAGAGAAATTACATTGGATTTAGAGAGAAGAATGCCATTAGGTGCTTTGGAGAAAGTATTTCAGAATAATGTTTTTTTATTTTTATTTTTTTTAATATATAAAGCTTTTTATTTACAAAACATATGAGTGGTTTTTCAACATTGACCTTTGCAAAAACTTTTTTTCCCAAGCTTTTC